>JABFDZ020000043.1:13514830-13528462 GCA_019775955.2 Pollimyrus isidori
TCTGAGACACGGTCAGCCCGGGACTTTCTGTTCTGAGACACGGTCAGCCCGGGACTTTCTGTTCTGAGACACGGTCAACCCGGGATTTCCGTTCTGAGGCACGGTCAGCCCGGGACTTGCTGTTCTGAGGCACGGTCAGCCCGGGATTTCCGTTCTGAGGCACGGTCAGCCCAGGACTTGCTGTTCTGAGGCACGGTCAGCCCGGGACTTGCTGTTCTGAGACACGATCACCATGTTCGGTGACGATGTTCGGTCACACGCTGACTGAGCCTCTATCCAGGCCATTAGGTCTACGTATTTGGCCTTATTTATTTATACCTTCCTCCTCTTTTCATGAAAACGTCACATCTGGTGCGGAAAATGTGCAAGTGTCTTGATGGGTGGTTCTAAACGATGTGTTTGAAATGGCGTTACTGAGCAAAGCACTCCTGTAAGGCATAAACGAGCCATTTAATAACAAGGTGCATAAAACAGCAGGAAGTAAAACCTCAAAATTATAATATTAAAGTATTTTATAATCAAAGGCCTCATTCCACTGATGAGTGTCTTTATTAGTTTCCCTAATTGGCAATTTTACATGCATGGATTTTGTCTATGTTCATTCAGCCTAGGTATGATTTTTAGAACCTAGTCATGAACCCCCACCCACTTTGGCCCTGTGGGCATCGGTGCCCAGCACACACCTCTACTCACGATGTGTCCTGTGAGTATAGGCTGCAGGCCTCATCCAGTGATATAATTAATTTGTGCAGCCGCCTCCCCCTCCACACCCCTGTATCTGCGTGAGTGTCAGTAGGTGTCGCTGCAGAGCGCCACGGGAATGAGGAACCCCACCACGAGTCCCCCCCCTAGCAGAGCATGCAGACGATTGGTCAGTCATAGCAGGGTTCAAACCCCGGTCTGTGCCGCATGGCCTGAGTTACTATTGCCTTCATAAAAATTCTCTATGTATATTTTTGTATATCTACTGCATGTCTTTACATATCTGGCTCCGGACTGGGGAGGCCACTACTGAAAAGGTGAAAATATATGGAAAGGTGTTGAAACTGCCGGCCCCACCCTCACCCTTGACAAAAGAATGATTACGCTTCCTGGGGTCCTCAGTGTTTCTCGGCTAGGAAGCACCAATAGCACGCCGTCGCTAACAGCGCTGGATGTGGGGGGCCAGCTGGAGAGCGGACAGCCTCCTGTTGGGATCAATCACACACTCCAAAACACACACGTCACAGTGTGGAGCTGCTCGTTTCATGAGTGCGGTTCGGGCGTCGGCGCTCGGCAGCCATCTGCGAGCTGCCGCTGTTTTTCTCCCGCACGCATCCTGCCGCTCTGCATCTCGCGGAGATCTCGCTCCTTCTGCTCACGGAGGCTGCAGCATTCACAGAGAAACCGAAATACGTTCAGAAGAAGACGCCGGCTGCCCACGTTCCGTCGGTTGTCTGACCGGAGTTCGAGTGTAAACCTCTTTCTTACACAAATGCTTCACCTGAAGGATTCACCAGGTCTTTTATGAGCTTTTATCTCCACCTTCAAGACTATTGGTTTGTAACCTCTGTGTAAATATCGGTGTTTCCCAATCCAGACCTCAGGAACCCACAGACAGTCCACATTTTTGGTCTCTCGCAGCTCCTGATAAGTCTGGCAGGGAGCTGGGAGGGAGCAAAAACATAGGTGCATTAAAGGTGCAATTTAGAGTCACCAATTACCAGAGGAAACCAGAGCATGTACAGGAAGAAAGACAGAGGGAACATGCAACCCTAAAGATTCGAGGCAATAGTGCAACCCACTGTGCCACCAGTTATATAAAATCATTTGTTAAAGGTTTGAATATGAAACTTATCAGAGCCACCTTTTATGGTGTATCTTGACATATTTTTTGTTGCTTACTGTGTGTAAATTAAGAAAAAACTTTTTCTTACTCACGAAAGAATGTAGTAAGTCAGCCTGCCGGAGGACAAACACTTGACTGCACTCCACCAGCTCCTTGGCACTCCCCGTTTCAGAGCTCAGTAAAAACTTACTCCATTTACTTTCTGGACAGACCTCATATGAGATATTAAATATAACTCCAGGCTAGGGGGCATCAAGGAGCTGTTCTTAACTATCAGAGGCAGCTCCCAATGAAGCCCATTCTTCACTATCAGAGGCAGCTCCCAGCAGGGCCCATTCTTTACTATAAGAGGCAGCTCCGGGAGAGGCCTGTTCTTCATTATCTGAGGCAGCTCTCGGTGAGGCCCGTTCTTCACTATCAGAGGCAGCTCCCGATGAGGCCCATTATTCACTATCAGAGGCAGCTCCCAGTAGGGCCTATTCTTTATTATAAGAGGCAGCTCCTGGCGAGGCCTGTTCTTAATGATCAGAGGCAGCTCCCGGCGAGGGCACATAAATGCGGCAGCCTGCCACAAACATCCCCAGGAGTCAATCCAGCGAGGGCCTTGTGTTTATTGGCCAGCGTCAGGCCTCTCTGTGGGCCGACGGTGATGACACACTGTTTCTCCCAGCACTTAGCATCCCAAGTGGATGCCAGTGATCGCCAGTGGAGTCACTTAGTGTTTAGCTTATATAGTAGACGTGCTTATCTGAGGATGAGGGGATGAAGTTCTTACACCCTTCCATTTTATTTACCCAGCCCATTCATTGAAAGTGACACCCCTGGAGCAATTTGGGTTGAGGGCCTTGCTGAAGGGCACAGTGGTGAGTCACTCTGCCGATCATGACATTTGACCTGATTAAGGACATAAAGTCTAACCTGCTGAGCTACACAAAGGGAATTACAAAAGAAATAAAGACTCCATTCCTTAACACAATTGTTCCTTTGTTGACGTCGTAGGTCTGTTTTATCCACTAATTAGAATACCCCCTAGGGAGACTGGATATTTTTATACTGTTACTTACACAGATCTGTCCATAATTTCCTTACAGGTCAGCTTAAGCTCAGTAGTGATTCTGATGTAAAGCACCTTGACCCAACATTATGTCATTTGGGTGCCCCATGATATAAAAGGACTCAACTAATTGCATACATTTTGGGTATTTAAACTGGCTAGTTTAATAATGAAAGGCGAAGGTGCGTTAGCATCTATTCTTGCTGGTTCTTGGCAGTGGCTCCCAAAAAGGGAAGTAATTTAAGCAGATTCAGAAGTAAACTTTGCATATAAAGCTTTGTTTTACTTTACTGAAATTAAATGCGCACAGCATCAGGATTGCAATGTTTTTTATGCAATGGTCAGGTCATTTTCACGGTTGTAATCATAATGCTTTGTCTTGTACAATGAATTTTTGTAATTTTTAATGTTCTGTTTTTCCTGCGTATTAAAATTACTTTATGTTCAGGAAATCATACTGAAATATACTCATTTTCTATATCCAGTGGATTGGAAACATTGTAGCAAAGTGACACATGATCAGTTCTCTTTTGTCTTAGATTGCAATAAAACTAAAAGATGACATTTACTTACAATAACAGCGAAACACAGAGATGACACTTAATACTTTGCCTCACCTTTCTTTTGATGTTTTTCTGCTGCAAGGAAATTGTCTCGGGAGCTCAGTTAATCTAAAAGATAGATCCACGGAGGATCTTTGAGAAGGTTCACTTTATCTCAACTCTACAGAAGTATCTCAGAGCATTGTGAAATGACATTATTAAGAGACCCAAACTTCTTATTTTCCTATGTTCCATTTCATCTAAAGGATCTCTCTTTTCTCTAGTCGTGTAAATAATGGACATTTCAGTTTGAACCGCTCTTAAATTGCTTGTTCTTCTAGCATTACGATGTAAGCGAGGATCAGAGAGTGTCTCTAGAGAAATTGGGGTTAGGGGTCAGGTTCAAGAGCCCAACAGAGAAATCATCCATGGGAACCAGCAACCTCCACACAAACTCCCAAGTCACAGAGCCGCCACTCATTAAACTGTAGTCAAATGCCAGATTTCCAGTGTTTCTCCAGATTGTTATGCTTGATGATTCTGAAGTATTTCTCCCACAGGGCCCTGGCGATACACTGAGGTATGTGGTCTCTTGTAAGCACAAGATCCGAAAAGGTGTTGATTGAAACACAGAAGCACTTTGGCACAGCAGGTGTCACTGAGTCACATATGAGGGAGTGGCTCTCAGTCATTACCTGGGGAGATAGAGACAATAAGTAAAGTGAAATATGTAAGCAAAATGGTGCGTTTCATTTACCCCCGGAACTCAGATTCCGAGTTTTGAAGCCGGGTGTGATGACATGCGTGCTCCCGTTTCTCGGACATCCAAGAAATATCTCGAACGGCACAGAGGATGCCGAGTTCAGACTCCAAGATGGCGGCACCTTTTATCGACAGGAGTTAAAGTTGCAGTTTTATCCTGTTTAAGCACTTCTTATTTGTGGCTCATTAAATTAGTCGCACACATTATACCGTCCGACATATTTGTGGACGCCTTGCTATGGAGTTTTATACGTAAAGCACTGCGCGTAATGTGTTATCATGTGATATTGCTAACACTTAACCGGGCTAGAATTGGATTTTAAGATAATTGGATTATTTGTTGGATTTAACCATAGTGTTCATTTATGGGTCCTGGGGATAAAGTCATCCCTTTAGATACAATATGGGTCCTTAGGACCCAGTATTCAAATGAATGGGGTGAGTGGATGAGTTCGTATTCAACAACCATAAAAAAAAAACTAAATCCTAATTAATCATGGAAAAACTGGCCATCCAGTGCAAAAGGGATAGGTTTAGAGGTATGAACGTTTGAAAATATTCTAGCTGTCAATAAACATCAAAAATTGTAATAAAACAAAAAAAATTTTAAAAATGCAGACTAGATACAATCTGAAAAGACATGAACAGAACACAAGTATCAAAGTGGTGAATGCAATTTTTAAAATAATTCGGTGAGAACTCGGGAAGACATGTTTGCTGCTGAATGGTGGCAGTGATTAGGGCTTCACCCATCTCCTGCAGGAATAGCCTGCGTCTCTGTTTTAGACCTGCCTTCCTTCCAGTAGGCATTGTGCACCGAAATGTCCAGAATGTTGTAAAAAAAAACATTGTAATATTGTGCCCCGCCAACCTCTCAGACAAATCAGACATTTTATACAACAAATTACACATTTTGCATGAAAAATTACAGTTCAGGATGTTTTCGTGAGTCTGGACAAACAATTCCCCAAGTACCGGAAGACCCATTCAAATGAATGAGAAGCAGGAAGCATAGGAACTTTGAGGGGCTTGCACAGTTAGTTAGGGCATTACAAAAGCATGCAATTTTGAATATGTTTGCTCTAAAGAGATCCAAGTTTATAAAAAAAGCACAAGTCATTACATTTTAAAAATATCACAAAATTTTATATTGACTGAAAAAAATATATAGTAATTACCGCTACATGTCACGCTAACTTTCCACGGTGTGTGTTTGCATCCAATGGTGAAAAAAATGTATCACATTGCACATAAGGGATGACTTTTTGCAGTAAAGAAGACATATTCGCGAGTTATAACAAAAAATATTAATAAAATTATTCCAACTGGGTCCCCGGGACCCATATTGTATACGTGGCGCAGTGTGAAATCATCGGTTTTTAGTGAATGTTATTTAATCTCGGAATCCGAAAATCTGATTCCAAGGCAAATGGAATGCAGGAAAAGTGATTTTCACAGACAAAAGTCACAAAGTGCTATACAACTTAAAAACAAACAAAAAAAAACTTACAAAAACAATAGTCTTATTAGACATCTTGCAGCCTTTAGGGAACAGGCCTATGACAAGAAAGCATTGAGAATTAACAGAGCTCATCTAGTTACCTTTTACCAGCAGTTTCATTGCTGTGTAACCCAGGGAAAGGCACCCATGCACTGGGGCAGTGGAAACATGTGTTATACCAGTGGTGTATGAAACAGAATCCAACACCTGCATTGGGTGGGACTACAGCGCAACGTTAGCTGTTGACAGGCCTACCACACTTCCTGTGAGCGACTCCTTACCTTCCTATTGAGTTAAACCAGGTTGTGACTGACAGCCTGCAACATGGGATTCAAAAGCTCATTATTCACATCAGCAATAGTTTCTTCTCTTCACAAAGCCCTTAATCGCTTAATTATATCAATCGTTCCTCTTAATTAATGCAGGTGACAGCGAGTTGCAGGTAGTTAGAGGTTTGTCGTCTGGAGGGAAGAGTACAGGTCTGCAGAGCTAAGGCACTCTCAGAGGGCACTCGGGGAGCTTTTGATTAAGGTATCCGCTGAGCAGATAAATAATGCAGAGTAAAGGCTTTACGAGAAAGCACAGGGCACGGAAGGCACATCAAAGGTTTTTACTGCTCCCGAACTCAATCGGTCTGTCTGAGTGGCCCGGAAGGTAGCGAGCTTTCCAGAATGACGTGACTCTCGGAAATGCTAGTGTGCTGCACATATCTCATGAGGGACACACGCAGGGTGCGTCAGGAGGATGCAGGAGCATGGGCGATGATCTCTGACGGGCATCTCTCCCTCTGCTTTGGAGATGTCAATAATAGTGAAGCTATAGACTGAAGGGAAGAGTCCCTGCCAGAGACTGACTTTTACTGCCACCAGACTGACGGTGTTTCTTTACATTTATTATTCTTATCAGATTGTGCATATTGACTTGTTTTGTATGCAACACATTTCTGTCATATATTTCTTAATTAGTAAATAATTTAAATAGATTCATTGATAAATGTAAAAATGTCCTGGGCAGGTAGGGTAATCCGCCATGTTAAATATGTACAGTTTACTCAGCAGGCGACTGTAAATGTGCAACTTCACTTCCTGTCCGAGGAACCCAATGAGTAGCTTTACGGTTTCAGGTCCAGTCACCAGGATGGTGTGAAGGCAAGTCAAAGGCAGCAGAGTGATCCGTCTCCATGGACGAGTCACCTTACGGTGTCGTCTGTCGAACAGCAGGACCGAAGCGGAGTGCGTGTGGGATGCCATGTTACATTAATGGAGAAACACAGCATGGAGCAGATAGAGAGAAGCGGGAGCACTTTGTTAAAATCCCATTATGAACCCTTATCATCAACATAAAATCCTGCTTTGAGAGGTTTGATACTGAAGGTGTGAAGATATCAGTGTGGGCTGGGCTGGAGGGCTATGGCCATCTCGAGTGAGAGTGACGTAATCCAGCGTCTTCTATGCATTCAGGCCACCTGCTCCTTTTTTTACAATTCCCCATAAATGTCTGTCTTTTGTTCCTTCACACCTCTGTTTTTTTCTAAAACAATAGTATTATTAAAGTAAATGAATTGCTCAGGAAGAGGACATACCTGGTGACATGAACAAACATGGTTACAGTAGGAGAAACAGAATGAATTTTCACCAATTTTCTTTCACAAAGATTTTTAAATAACTTTATATATTAGAAGAGAATTTGGCCATGTTTACTGTTCCAAGGTCTATACCACGCCTCTGACAAGACCGGTTGAGATCTAACCATAAACAGTTTAATATCTAAATGATGATAATAAGTTCTTATATTCTTGGTTAATATTCCTTCCTGGATGCCCGGGGTTAGGAAATCATCCTTGTAAAATCCTGTTTGATTAATTTATTATTCATTGGCTGTCTATTAAAGGAAGCGCTCCGGAGGAGTTATCCGTCACAGGTGTAAGCAGTTTGAGGATAAATAAGCTGCAGTGTTTGTGAAGGCCCCAGGACATGTGTTTGCAGAGGCCTTGGGGGCCTGTCTGTAAGGGACTCGCTATTAAGCACAACCTGTAACGTTTTTCCTCCTTACTGTTGCATTCATGCAAAAATCATTCACCAGTCCCTCCCTATTATTCTATCCCTGCCTGCATGTCTTCGGCTGCTTATGGTGCACCTGTGTCGTTATTTCAAAGCCTCTCTGTCTTGCTCACGTTCAGCCAGTAATCTCCCCATGTGGCCAGCAGGTGTCACTGGCCATCCCGTCTCCCATTGTTTCCCTGGTCTGTTTTCTCCCTAATAGTATGTTTCCCTGCTCTCTAGGCTGCCATGTGGAGACTGAGAGCTAAGCTCACACACTGTCATGGTTATTGGTTATAATGGTTTATCCCCTTGCTAGTTCTTGTATTCATGTTATTTCTGTATTGATCCTTTTTTTGTATTTTGTTTCAGGCTATCCATGTGTGTAGCTATAGTTTTTATTTCCCCAATAGTGATTGAACAGTGAAACCGAAATTTTAGGCCACTATACAGTAATTTATTAGCATGGAATAGGGCCTTCTGTGGCCAGTACAGCAGCCGATTATCTTGGGAATGATACAAGCCCTGCGCAGCGGCCACAGGGATTTTGAGCTACTCCTCTTGCAGAAAAGTGGCCAGGTCACTCTGTGATGCTGGTGGAGGAAAAAGTTTTCTTACTTGCTCCTCCAAAACACCCCAAAGTAGCTCAGTAATAAACTGATTTGATGACTGTGTAAGAAATGGGAGATGGCTCATTTTCATGTTCATCATACCACCCTGTAACCAGTTGTGCTCTATGTATTATTGTATCATCCTGATAATCAGCATCGCCTTCAGAGTACAATATTTAAGCCAGTGGGTGAACATTCCTCCAAAATGGTTTAGCAGTAATGCTCCCATCTAGAACATGTAGTGGGCCTAGGGAATGCCATGATACTGCAGCCCAAAACAGCACTGATCCATGCCTGTGTTGCACTCTGGGTAGTCTATGCAACAGTCTGGGTGGTAACCCTGGCCTGACCATGAACATTGACCCTGTAGAGCTCCCGATGAACCATCTCAGTAGAAACTGGAGAGTCTCGGTGCACATTTAATTCTGCAGTGAGCTATACAGCTGCAGTTTTATGTTTTTTGGATACAATTTGAGTTAGTGCTTGGACATCCCTTTCAGACAGCTTCCTCTTCCGTACATGGTTCAGCCATGATAGATGATTTTGACAGTGTTTATTTGATGAAACAATTTAAATGAGTGTGTGAACAGTGATTTGGCGAAGCCCACCTCTTGGTCGTCAGTTCCATCGACTCTGAAGCTGACACATCTGGCTGGGCGACCAAAGGGGAGGCAAAGGAGCCAACCCCAGACCAGGACAGGGAGCCAAAGGTGGTGGTGGGGAGGAGGCGGGTAGACCGAATAGCTGTAACAGCAAAGAAATGGGTTAGACTTACTCTTTATATAAAACCTGGATCGATGTGATTGGACACGCTTGCATTCATTAGGTCTCCTTGTTTGAACTTTCGTATTCACTTTCATTTAGTCCAGTTGGATGTGGTCCATCCTTCGTGGTAGTCTGCCAACATTACCCTGCATCCCAAGAGTCTTGATACACCACTAAGACTTGTCATCCTGGTCACAGATGCACACCAACAGTATGTCCTCTTTTGAAATCGATATGTCTCCCACTATTTTCTGTGGATTGCAAAATTTTATGTACAGCTGGGTAATTGCTCTGCTAATTCAACCTTCACACTCTGCTTTTACTAATGGAATGTGTAATCAGCGAAGACTGGGCACCAGGCTGTGCATTTATGTGTGAAACCTCAAACATTATGTTAGCCAGTGTTTCAGTTTCTTTGCCTAACTCCGGTTGGTTCCCTGTATCTGCTGTGTTGCCTTAGCCCAGGGGTAGGCACCCCTGATCCTGGAGTGTCTGTATCTAGTAGACTTTCAATCCTACCTGACCTCTAATGAACCACATCCCATCTCAGGCAGATAGTAACTCATCAGGTTGGCATTGTCCTAAATTTCTCCCTCTTTACGGCACCCCTGGGCTGGACCATTTATTACCACCGTCAGTCTTTGTACAGACCTCGATCTCCTGTATGGTCCCCAAGATTTGAATGAATTACAGTGCAAATAATGTAAACATCCATCCATCCATCTTCCAAATTTGTATTCTGGTCATGGGGGCTCCAGGGCTTATCCCAGGCACAAGCACAAGGCACAAGTCATAGATAATCCATAGGTGAGATACCAGTCCTTTGCAGATAATGTGGACATTTCAGGGTGATTTTGTCATTATATCCATTCCTCCATCAAGGCTCTTTGGTCTGGGTTTCGAGACAGTGTTTGTCCAGGGCAGCCGTAGGTGTGAAGCCCTAGGCCTGACTTGCTGTGATGTATCCCTTCTGTACTTGGCTGCAGAAGCAGACATGCCATTCAGGCATGCCGTCAAGACCCAATCACCAGAGTCTGCCTCACCGCTGTGTCATCCACTGGGGCTGCATTTGCTGGACTGCAATCATCTGTGACGGCTGCAATGCAGCCCGTGTGTTTATCACCCTCACCTCGGAGTGTTAATACACATAAAATTTCCCCCTCGCCACACTTCCCAAAAGAAGTTCCGTGGTTGGCCCCTGAGTTTACACCGCCCCCCCTCCCCCCACCATGGTCAGACTGCCTTATATGATGTTTTCTGGTAGGATTTCCTTATGTAGATATTTATCTCCAGTCAGTGTCGAGCTCCAGAATGACGCAATGAAAAATGATTTTAAAAAGCCAAGCATGAGTAAATGAGCAAATAGATGAGTGTAAAATCTAGTGAGTCATAGTGAGTCACATGGATTTAAGGTGGCCGATTATCCAACATGGAAAGGTTAACTGATATATGTGTGCTGGGGATACGGGTTTACTTTGCTATCCTAGTGCTTAGTTTTTGCTTGTTCTGCCTTTCCAAATAAATTCCTGGCAACTGATCATCGTTTTTCACATCATATATACATCACATATATGACAATTGGAAAGCCAACCTTGTAAATTCCCAATTCCGCATATTTCTTCACCTATTACTATTTGTTTTCTTTGATGTCCTGCTGTGTTACACTGCTGCCTTTAATATTATGATTCCCAGAATAAACTCCTTTGTACGCTGATGAGTAGGACATCCCATTCCTGTTACCGGGGTAACGGGTGTGCTCTGGTATCTCCTGCATGTGTAATATAGCTTTAAAAGGCCCTTTTATTTTGCAATCTTTTTTTCTGAAGTCAATGATTATTCAGCACAGATGGTCCATGGCGTGACAGCCTGGATGGTTAAAGACACGGAAATTTGTCTTCTCAACAAACTTATCGACTTTTTTGCGCACACAGACAGAGGGGGCGGAGGAAAGTAATTGGAGCTCTTTCACTTCATGGGAGATTCACAGGCTAATCCTGTCCAATCAGAAGGTTCACAAAAGTTCTCTTCTATACGAGCTTCCCATAAAAATGGTGCCATTAAATGTTTGATACGTGAGTCACAGGATGCAGATGCGATAGTTGAGCAGTTATCTGAACTGTTCATCCGACATTATGAGAGCTCTGCTTTGATCAAATGAATTGACTGACATCTGATGCCTCACTTCCTGTTTCACTTCTTTATGCATAAATTAGCGAGTGTGTGCTCCACGGATGCACAGCCAGCTATAGCTGTGTTACTTTGCATTGCATCAAAAACACGTGACAAGTACAGTAGGGATTAGTATTCACAATTCAACGTTTTTAACACTGGAATAATATCCCTCGGTCATGGCAGAGATAAAAATAAATTACAAAAAAATAAAAATAGAAAGACAGTTTGGTATCAAAGGTTAGAGTGGTTTTACTTGCTTGTAGCCCCATGCTGGTTTAATGGCTTATTCAGCTTTGCTTTGACTTATCATAACAGCAAAACTACATCACCGGGACCTTGCTGGCTTAACCGATGAATCATTTTCAGAGATTCCAGTGGTAGGGGATGGTGATGAGGTCTAAAATTAGCTGAGAGTGGACTTAAAGGTTTTTTTTTCTTCTTACATTTCCTTCCGTTTGGGTTTAATGTTAAATATGCACTTAACTAATCCTCGTATGGAGAAAGCGGGCTTCATTAACATGCCGTTCCAGGAAAGCAGCATATTCCAGTTGATTAATATGGAAACGATGTATGGCAAGAACATCTCCCCAGAGAATATAATATTATAGAGCCCTCCATAATTAAGATTCCTGCCAAATCTACACTAAAACCTGCTGTTACTTGGAAATTAGTTCCATTATGGCTAAAATGGGAAAACAGTTTATTCACCTCTTATTTGAGCAATATACTGTTTATTTAAGTATATTCAGTACAAGACAGAGGACATCAATCAAGAGCACGCTGGTCTGGTGTTATAAGTAAAATGTAGATTGTGCTGGATGTCAACGTTTATTTCAAAGAAACTTCACTGCCCTCTGTGATGTATGCGCCACCACTGCAATGGAATCCATTAAGCTTTCTAATCTCTGAGGGAGAGCAGTGATGTTAGTGTGGGAATGAAAGGAAGAACAACATTCGTTTGTAAGGAATCGGCTGTGGAGGAAACAGCAGCATACAGCCTGACAGCAGCTGTAACTCAACGACCTAAGTTTCACTGACAACTGCACTTATTCTGTTACATTAGGCTGCAAGTATTTCAGGAAATACATAAGTAAATGCCAGGGGTCGGGGGGTAAACGTGATCTCAGTCTGCACTGATATCAGTGCTTGTAAGTACTGTATTTTTGAATCATCTCATCACATTATCATCATGGTCTTATCGTTAATCATTATTAATCGTTTATGAAACGTTTATGAAAATAAAGTACAAATAAAGTGCAAGAAAATTACTTCCAGGAATACCAAAGGATGCTCTTTTCGTGCACAGCTGGTCCTCTTAACAATTCAGTGCGTTTTTAGTTAATGTTCAGGTTTTTTTTACCGGTTGAGTGCAACCTGCTGATTGTACCAGGAATAGGATTGTACAGGATATTTCTAGACAAATAACTTCAGAACTACATTTCTGCATATTGGATTATCCTGCAGAAGGATACACATGAAACACATCCAGACCTAGAATTTGAACATGTAATGTTCACTAACGAATCGAGAAGCCTAACCTCCACGAAATGATGCCAGCAAAATAAACTGCTAAATTAGCTATTTTTTTCTCAAGTATGCCGAGGAAACGAGATTCCAAATTTAGAAGGGAAGGAAAGGACTCTGAAACTTCACGGTGACCATTGCTGCGATTCATGGTGTCTTCTACTTCCGCACAGTTCAGTGACCTGCAGAGCGGCACATAAAAGTAAATGAATAGAAAAAGAGGTGTGTTTCCTGTCCCCCTCCGGATGGCCTGACAGGATCACAGCCCAAGTGGAGTCTGAGCTCAGAGAGCAGAGGAAGATGAGGTATCCGCTAGCTGGTGTTCAGTGGGGGGGGGCAAGGCATTACTTCTGCAGTTCCCGGAAATGCTGTACCAAAGTTGCGGGGGTGTCGATGAAATGGGTGGAGGTTGGGTTATAAAGAAAGGGGGTTTGGGTTTTCATACAGAGTTCTTCCTTATGGCCTGCCTCATCGCCTATAGAGATAGGGGGAAGGCTCTGACCTCTGAGTGGAGGGGTATTTCCTGCTCATCTGAAAGCTGCAGATGGGATCTCGGGGAGGGGGGTGGGGGGGACGCGGCCGCACTGATCAGCGAGGCTCTCTTAGGGAACGCGGCCGCACTGATCAACGAGGCTCTCTTAGGGAGCGCGGCCGCACTGATCAGCGAGGCTCTCTTAGGGAACGCGGCCGCACTGATCAGCGAGGCTCTCTTAGGGAACGCGGCCGCACTGATCAGCGAGGCTCTCTTAGGCAGCGTGGCCGCACTGATCAGCGAGGCTCTCTTAGGGAACGCGGCCGCACTGATCAGCGAGGCTCTCTTAGGGAACGCGGCCG
>JABFDZ020000043.1:13528562-13552801 GCA_019775955.2 Pollimyrus isidori
TCTTAGGGAGCGCGGCCGCACTGATCAGGGAGGCTGTCTTAGGGAGCGTGGCCGCACTTATCAGTGAGGCTCTCTTAGGGATCGCGGCCGCACTGATCAGCGAGGCTCTCTTAGGGAGCGCGGCCGCACTGATCAGTGAGGCTCTCTTAGGAAGGACAGGCCGCACTGACCAGCGAGGCTCTCTTAAGGAGCGCGGCCGCACTGATCAGCGAGGCTCTCTTAGGGAGGGCAGGCCGCACTGATCAGCGAGGCTCTCTTAGGGAGGGCAGGCCGCACTGATCAGCGAGGCTCTCTCCTTCAGTGAACGGGAGCCAAAGGCGTCCCTCCAATCAGCTCCTCGCCGTCGTGCACCGCTGTAGTATGGGATGACATCGACCCTCCCCCCCCACTCTCGCACAGCCACTGACGACCGCTATGAATAGATTTATAATAAATATTTTCACAATGCTTAATGTCAGGGAGTAATGGAAAGCGGTACAGCAGGTTCCATTTCATGCACGGCCTGATACTGCTCCAGTGGAAAACAGTGTGTTTTGTGATGGGGATTCACAAGGCCTCTGCACTGGTCTTGTTACAGTACAGTGGTCTTGCAGATATTCTTTGTCTCTGACACTCTTATGGAATATTACCACTTCTTAAGTGATTTGAAACTTTTATGACCATCGTCCTTTTTGTTAGTTCTTGTTGAGGGACATACTTCTTGACCCACAACAGCACCTTGACAGTTCATAACCGGTGAGTCATCATTCCATCTTCACAGGAGCACCTGTAGGAAGCCTATGTCAACATTGAAAGGGCACGGAAATTCTGCACGGACAGAGATGGGTGCTGAAACAGAACCAGCATCCCCAGGCAGTTAATGTCTGCAACGTCTCCCCTGTGAACAGCCATCTTCAGTGGCCACACTCCTTTGGTGATTCAGCTGCTTGGATTTTTTACATGTTTTACAGTCGCAGACACGTATTCAGGCTGAGTCCTGCTTTGCTGATGCCATTTCGGCTAAGACTGCAGCTCAAAGTGCCACAAATCACATGCATAAAGTTCAGATCCTGAGCCAGCTGGCCTTTGGTGTCTTCAGCTGTCGGTCTGTCTGTCTCCCCGTCTGTAGACACACTCCCTGCTCTCTGGACTTCCTGCATCCTCATGTGCACCCTAACTTTATCTGCTCTATCCCCCCACGCTCCTCTGCGGGATGTGTGCTCCCTAAATCGGCCTACTCACTCACCAGCTCCCACCCTTGCTGCGTGTCCTGGAATGGCTCCCTCGCCTCCCAGGTCCCCCTGCGATCTCAGCGCCGTCGTCCCTCAGCCTCGGCAGAATCCGTTCTAAATCTGGCGCCCCGCATCCTGCCACTTCGCCCGTCGCGCGGCACGAATTAAACCTCGTGTCGTCTTCATCACTGTGAGCCGAAGACGGTACGGGAGGCTGAAAAGTGCGTTTTATCTTCTCTGACTTTGGCTGTTAAATCTGCCAGATCATCCAAGGATACGTGGCCTCGGTGAAATGTAAGCATTTTGTTTGGTAACCAGGAACATACACCATCAATGAAAGTCTGGATAGACCTGCTTTTGATGCCTTTATCCATTTCTTAGCTGTTATTTACCTTATAATAAAAGGCCGTCACACACCACACCACCCCAGCTCAATGGTCCAAGTCAAACAGATCCACAGCCTCCTCAGACTGGCACTATTCCGCAAGGATAACTGAAAATCTCATTTAGCCCGGCTTGGTTTTGTTATTCAATCCAATGTGGACTATCTGGAATTTAACAGCTTAATTCGCCCATTGATCACACAGTCAAATACACATTCAAAATCCCCATGCAAAAAGTCTTAAAAACAGAAATACAGAAGTGAAAGTAACTACAGATGGAATGGGCCACACATTTGTTCTGGCCATGCTTGGTATATCAGGGGTTTGCTGGATGATCACACCTATGGATTGTGGCAGGCTGTAGAGCTGCCATCTGGAGGCCAGAAGTGCCAGACTGGGGGCGGGCTGGAAATAAAATTGTGTGGTCAGCCTGTATGGAACTTGGGTTCATTAAGTATTTCAAGAGTTTAAGGGATGATCTGAAAAGTGATTTAAAAATATGAGTAGTCAAGGGAAACTAATGAGATCCTCGCTTTAGGCAAAGCATGATTATATGGACAACATTGATAATTCATGCTTAAATTTCAGAGAGCACACCCACAGCTTATGTACCCTTAGTTCAAAAAACAGCTGGATCTAAGGGGACTGATTGTTTTAATGTAGGGCTGGCTGGGTGGATTTAACTCTTACATGCTCCTACAATAATTATATCACTATGAGAAATCATCTGACATGCGTCTTTGGGGTCAATTTGACCCCAGGGCAGATGTGATAGTTAAGCAGTTATCTGAACTTTCTTTGATTAATTCCTGACAGAGATTTAAAAAAGACATGTAAAAATCAGTTAAATCATTCATTCTCTATTGTAAGAAAATGTATTCAGTGATTCGTGACCAAAGCCATGCTTACAACCATGCCGAGTAAATTCAGTAGCAATATAAAAGTAATATAGCTGTCCGATTCTTTCTTAAGACAGCGTAACACTAACAGGACAAAATTAAAACGCATAGGAAATTTTTAAACATCCCTTATTTTATCATTCCTGCTGGAACAGAACCTTAACTTGCAAGCAAATCAATACGGTGCCCGCAGTAAAAAATGCCCCTCGCTCAGGGGAGCCGTAAATCTATGGAGCGGTTCTGTGGCGCCGCTGACTTCAGCTGAAACTGCAGATCTTCTGCAGATAGCACCTCACCTCTTTTGTTAATCTCCCGAGGTCCCCCCTCTGCAGCCCGGCAAGGCTCACTTATTCATCCATTTATATATCATTTCATTTTGCTTTATTTATCACGTCTATTTATTTAATTTTTAATCCGAGGCTCTTTTATTGCTACTGGCCCTGTCTTCCTGCGGGGGGGGGGAGGGGGGGGGGGCTGACGCCACCACCTGCAGTTAAGACACGACTCGTGTAACGGTAGCAGTGCCATGTTAAGATAGTTACAGGGATTGCCAACCTGGAAAGACACACCTGTCTTCGTGGCAAAATGTTTTGTTTGAGGGGAAAAAAAAGCAGGTATAACCATCCATTTGAGAGCTGCTTGTCCTATTCAGGGCTACAGTGGACAGGAAACCCTCACGCACTTTCCATTCCTATGGGCAATTTGGTAGCTCCAATTAACCTCTGCATGTTTTTGGACTGTGGGGGACAAAACCAGGGAACCCCAACCTGCAATGACACAGAAAGAACATGCAAACTCCTCACCCACGTAGCCATGGCAGAGACTCGAACCCTGGTCCTAGCAGTAGGAGGCCATGGTACTAACCACTGTGCCACCCCTGCTATGCAGGTATGGAATGCATTTTGATCACCTTGTCCATTAGAATTCGCCATTCCATAGAGCCCTAATGACATATGTGGCACATTTGACAAGTAAACTGCAGATCTTGATTATTAAAGTAGATATTGAATTATTTATAATTTTATTAGCAGTATGTTTCCTGCTCTTTTTACAGCATTATTATTGGATGTTATGCATTTATGTGACACACACTATTTAACCTTATAGTCTATTTCACCTTCAAAATGCATTAAAATACTAATGCACTCTAGCGCTAGTACATGCTTGATTTTTAGCAGACATCTTGGAGAGCATCACATGCTTAATTCAATTAAGGACTGGTCACACTATTTCCAGTAAAATGGTTATGATTGCTTATTTCAAAACAGATATAACATTTAAGGACGGCGATTCCGTGTAGTTTTCATTTGCAGAAGACTCCCATGCTTTGTGTGACATGTACATGAGCAGCCTCTCAAGCGGCAAAATCCTGCCCCTTAAAGTAAATTGGTGTGCTCCGGACGGGGAGTGACATCACGCAGTCCCCTGGGCACCAGGCATATCTTTGTGGCCTATATTCGAAGTGGCCTGATTTGTGACAAAGACATTTTTCCTCCTCACTGTTAGATTCCATGACTTGTCCTCGCCGTGCCTTGAGCGGGACTCATACTGTGACCTCCGAGGGGGATGTGGAGCGCGGCGGTTTTCAGGCGAGGCGGTGCCACACGTCGCCATGCTATGCATTACGTAATGATGCTGGCGGCAATCACATTGCCGAGCCACGGGGCTTTGAGCGATCGTGATTAATTGGCCCTTTCTGAGAGCACAGAGTTCGTCTGAAAAGCTTGCATGTGGTAAGATAGGGCGCCTCACTCGTTGCAAGACTGAAAGCTCAGGGGAAGAGTAAAAGCAGGTGTTTGATGTCCGGCAGGTTCCTCTCACAAATCTCTCACGGCGGCCCCTCTTATCACACAGGATCACACATTCGCCAGGGCAACGATCAACTGAATCATAAAAAATAATGGCCTACACGCCCCGAGGTAAGGCGTGGAGAATGGGATTTATGGACTGGATGGGAGATTTAAGGTGTGGCTTATCGCTTATGTTTACGTGCCTCACCAGGCAAGAAACAAAGTTCATACGTTTCTGTGAGTGTGTGTGTGTGTTTGTGTGTGTGTGTCTGTGTGTGTGTGTGTGTGTGTGTGTGGGCAATAAACAAGAAAAATAAACGTCATCCGGCAGGTCTTCTGCACTGTCAGAAAATACTGGGCTTCCCTGGTACAGTCCGCATGGTACAAATAACATGAATTTACCCCAATGGTACAACAATGTTCCTCAGAGTCCATTTCTGTACCATAAATTACATTAAAGTGTACAGTTACTTACAGCTGGGGTACAACTGGCAGACCGTTCAGCATACGGCTCAGTGACAACAGTGCCCTCAAAGGTAGAAGACGGTATTTTTTCTGACCGTAAGAGGACATTTTCAGTAGTAAAAACACACTTTTGACAACTTGGAAAACAGGAAGTGAAAACGTTTGCATAGGTTTCAGAATTTTGCTGACTTTGGGGTCAGGGACCTTTTACTACCTGGGGAAGAGTCACTTCAGTAAACCAAAAGCTCTGCCGCATGAATATTCATTTGAACTAATATGTATAACAATATTGTGATAATAAAAAGTATTTCTCCACATAATTATCGCTATGGCTGACTTAAAAAGGTTCATAGTCTGTACGAATATCATTCATTAGTCTATAACTCCATATTTACATCTATACATAAAAAATCTAATAGATTTTTTGGAACAAATACAGAATATTTAATATTCTGCACCACAGCTTGCAGATTTGTTTCAGATTTGCTTCAGATACAAAATATATCTACTGGGAAATATGAATTTGTTGCATAATGTATATGTCTCTAAAGACATTTTCATGCACATTTTAACGCTTGCGTTATCATTGCAATAATTGTCTCATTTATCTTTTACAGTTTAATGCCAGAGGGCTAAAGATCTGTGGGACGGAAAATTGGCAAACTGATTGATGTGTCAGAAAGTATTCATCACAACCTCCTGTACTTTATTGTGTGATGTTAAAACATTGTAGCAATATTTTCATTTCCTGTGATAGTTTTAGATGATGTCATAGATGCACATATACACCTTAATCGCTGCATTACAACATGCAGACTGAACATCCATAGATGTACACAAAGAGATGGTTCTCCTTACCGTGTTAAAATTTGATTCCATTCTCTCTGTCCTGCATGCCAGCTCTTACTATAAACCTGGCTGACTTCTCCCACACTGCTCTGGGATTCCCTGCTGAGAGGACGGTACAGCCACCGACGATGACAGGCTCGGGCACGGCTGGCTGGACAGCGTATCGATTTGCGGAGGGCAGGCCCTGAGATCAGCCACCGGAAAGCATTTTGTTTACCAAAACCGAATGAGTTACACAGCCCCCGACAGTCATTTTCATAGCATCTCTGCTAAAGGTTTAGCGGTGGGTGAAGCCTCGACTGCACACATCGCACATAATCCCCCCTCCGCCTGGGCCATGCTAAGCCCGCCCACAGTGGCATGTCCGGGGGAAGCACACCGTGGAGGCCTGCTGAGGATTCCCCGTCCTGAGGATTCCCTGCTGACCGCGCCTTTTTCTCTGTCTGCTCACATCATAATTAGACAGCTATAATTAACTATGAATTGAATACTGATCATCATGAGTCACGATGACTAGAATATGTCTCCTTTCATCATTATATATGCTACACACTATATCCTCCATTCATCACACTATATATAAAATTTGCATCATATGAACAAAAGTATTGGGACACACACATGTTTCATTCAGACCCTTTGCCACAGGTACATAGAAATCAAGCACCTACTGTAGTAATGCGGTCAGGTTTACAAACAATTGTGAAAGAATGGGTCATTCTGAAGATCTCAGTGAATTCATGCCACCTTTGCAGGTCAGTTTGTGAAATTTCTTCCCTGCTTTATATTCCATGGTCAACTGTAAGCGGTATTATTGCAAAGTGGAAGCATTTAGGAATAACATAAACTCAGTCAGGAAGCGACAGACCACGTAAAGTAACGGAGCAGGGTTGCTGAGTGCTGAGGCACGTACAGTAGTGTGTAAAAGTCATCAACGCTCCGTCCGCTCAATAACTGCAGAGATCCAAACTTCCTGACATTAATGCCAGCACAAAAACTGCACTTCATGCAATGGGCTTCCATGGCCGATCAGCTGCATGCAAGCCTCACATCACCAAACACAATGCCAAGTGTCAGATGGAGTACTGTAAAGCATGCTGTCACTGGACTCCCGTGCAGTGGAACCATGTTTGGTGAAGTCTGGCAGTCTCGTGTGTGTTGTGTGTGTCTATATATACTCTGCGTATTAGATTTATTTTGTACTGTATATACTAGCTGATCAAAGTGAATATTATGTGTGCTGTTCTTTGGAGCATACAGAAAATCATTTTTATGACCAGAGAACCACAGCTCATAACTCTTACTCCCCATGTACTCATTCAGGCCTCCTTACATAGTATATATACAGTGGCAGTCAAAAGTCTCAATAAGCCTACAGAAACTCATTTGTTTTTGACCTATAGCACACCTTGTGAAATGTGAACAAGGAAAGAAGAAGCAGTGATGTATTACCTCCAAATCCCTCACCTAAAGCCTGTAGAGCTGGTTTGGGATGAGCTGGATTGAGGAATAAAAACAAGCTACTCAACTTGCGCCCAGAACTTGTGGAAACTCCTTCAGGACTGTCGGAGAAGCATTCCAGGTACTTGCTCTCTCTTTGTATGTGCATATGAGTACACGTTCTCTCTCTGTATGTGCATATGACTACACGTTCTCTCTCTGTATGTGTGTTTGATTACATATTCTCTTTGTGTATGTGTGTATGAGTACATTCTTTCCCTCAGCATATGTGTATGAGAACTTTTTCTCTCTGTGTATGTCTGTATGAGTACACGTCCTCTCTGTGTATGTGTGTATAAGTACATGTTCTTTCTGTGTTGGTGTGTATGAGTACTTGCTCTCTATGTGTATATGCATATGAGTACATAATTTCTCTTTCTTTTGTAGGTTTCCTCACCTAGTTCCAAATGCATGCATTAGGCTTACATTAGGCTATGTATCCAGAAATTAAAAGTTGGATGTTTCCTAAATTACTACACTTAGATTTATGAACTCATATATTAGCAACATTTTCATATAACCATACAGAAAAGTTTTTTTAAATAACATATGAGTCATACATTTTACCCAAATCTTATAAGCTCTTTATATTCATTCAAAATAAATATACAATGCAACATCGTTTTTCAGTGGATCCATTCGCTTTGTGTTGTGAGAACATAACAGGAATTTTCTCATGTGTAATTAAATCAACTGAACGTGGAGAGATCATAAATTTGAATAATGTGGAAGCAATCTAAAATTTTATTAAGAAACAACAAGCAATAAACATGTATTTCCAGCTAAAGCCCTATGTCACAGGTGTCGGACTCCAGTCCTGGATGGCCGGAGCCCTGCACATTTCTGGGTTTCCCCTCATTTAACACAACTGATGCAACTTCTTGTGCTAATTACCATACAGCTCTTGAGCTGAATTGTTTGTGTGGTAACAAGGAAAGAGCTAAGAGCTACACAGGGCTCCGGCCCCCCAGGACTGGAGTCAGACACCCCTGCCCTATGTAATTACATATAGAAAAATTTGAAGTTCATGTAAAAGTTTTATATTTTGCCCCACAGGATTTTCCCTTGAACGCCTCACACATCAAGCCTGTCTTTGGTATGAAGGTGGCCATAATCAAACCTACGCCAAACCAGCTCTATAGGCTTTAGGTAAAGGATTTGTTGGTAATACACCAATGTTTGTAGCGAACATATACAAATAGCATGGGTTGTCCTATATATATGTGAAATAGGAAAAATGCTTCATGGCCCTATTTTGCTTTTTTTTCTTATCGGTAGTACTTGCCAGAAATTGTTGAGCAATCGGAAGTACACGTTTCTGAAACTCTGATTACTTTTACATGCAATTCACATTCTTATTATTTGATTAATTAGTTACTTTGCTATGGAAATAATAAAATGACTTTATGCAGTTTCCTACCTGCAAAGCGCCACAGTTGTCCTGTGAGACCTGTTACTGTTCCCTTACGCTTCAGCAAGTCTCATGACCATGAAATTACTTTCTCTCAAGTTTGCTAAAAGCACAACACTTTTGACGACTTTGTAACCCCCCACCACCCCACCCCCTAATTTATCCAGAATTGCATAATTCTAACACTTGTACTTGTAGGTTTATTTGTCTTCTGTTTGACAGGTATGTAGCTTATTGTTCATAATTCATGTTTATTATTATTTGCAATTAAAGTTACACCCATATAAATTGAGTACACAGACTAAGAAGCCACATTGTCTTTTCTGTTTCTGCAAATTATACCTAAATCCTAAAATATACACCTGCTTTGAGCGGTTTTGAAAACTGTGACCGTAACTAAAGCATTGCTCCATTACTGCACGCCTTTGTTTCGGCAGATGTTTAGATGTCGCTCTTATTGTAATGATTGCATCATGCTGGCATTAGACCTAAGCATCGCCGTGACAACCATCAAATGCAGTTATTGGCTTTCAGAGACTCCCTGGGCACTTCAGACAGCAGCATTTCTTCAGTGAGTGCTCCTCTGGGGAGAATTCGAGAGGACACAAGCTTCCTGGGATGAGAGTGTCCCATCTATCAACACACTGCTGCCCCCACTCAGGCCCTGCACACTGATCTTTCTTCGAGAGCCCGTGCAGGATTATGACTGCCCTTGTTTTCCGGCTGGAGTCAAACGAGCCCACTTCAGGCCTCTAGGTTAATAACGAAAGCAGGAATCCTCGAATTTATGCTCTAACTAAATGAATAAAAGCTGCAATTGTAGCATAGCTTGCTAACATAACTATAGAAGTGGCTACATTCACGTTTGACTGTACACTTGATTTTTTTTTCCCTTAAGCTTGGTTCTTAGGCTAGCCCCGCTTATCTGGATGGAACAGTGCCCCCTTTAGGTAAGTAGTGACATCACCGCGGTTCAAAACATAAGTCGACAGAGACACTCCCTCCAGAGTACACTTAATACCCTGTAAATATATAGCTATATATTTTCCAAACTGTAATCTCACCCTTGAGGCCCTTCCGAGTCAGGTTGTTTCCTTGTGATGGTCTCACTAATAGACGACAGAGCTGGCTGCCACAGCAGGAGTAAGAGCAATAACAGAGAACACGTACGGGAAATTTGTGGAACGATTTCTAAACCCACCGTGTCTCTGAATGAATTGAAGAAGGTCTCGCCCGGAGTGCCATATTTGGCTTGCTGCATTTCCCAGATAAGTAGACCAGGTATTTAGAAGCCAAAAAAAAACATCATTACTTGATTCTCACCTCTTAGGTTTTATTTGTTTTTTTACTTAATAGTAATTAATAGGTGAGATGGGTAAGTTTATATAAAAATTATAGTTTTTTTTTTGTTGTGTAATCTGGAAATACCTGTTTCATTTGCCATGTAAATCTGTATTTCACAGATAATCATTGGCTAATCCTGGCAGTTTAGTCTGGGAAGCGGTTCGTAATGAACACCGGCAAACTCAGACTCAACACAGGTTCTAGCATAACAAGTGAACAATGCAGCATTGCATGCTCACCCTTTTTGTCACGCCTCCAGTTCTCCATTTAGATTGGTGCGTTTTCTGGAGAGGCACGCACCATCATGACAGTTTTTCTCTGCGGCTATGGATATATCTGCAGAGGCGACCTGTCTCGTTACTTTTATGACACGCACACACATAGACTTAATTGCCCTCTTGTAGATACAGGCATTATGCATGCTCTTAAAAAGGGAAGCAGTGTACAGGACACTTTACAGAGCGCCGCTAATGACTAGCCACAGACTGACATCCGAAACACATTGTGATAAGAAGGGAATGTCAACGCATTTTTTGGGAGGAGAGGGGCACTTCTTCAAGCTGTTATCCTCTGCCTTTACGGAGTTAGTCATACCTTTTGAAAGGATTTGGATCTCCCACCACCCCACAGAGGTGGGGGAACAAAGCTTTTTGGGTGCAAATTAAAATGGTCAAGATCTACTTGAGCGGAGGCTAAGTATGTAAATGGAAGAGCTGGGCCAAAGGGTCATGTTGGGTACATCAATGCACCATATTTCAGCTTCTGTGGAATTAAGAAATGTCCAAAAACATCACAGCGAACAGAACTGCAGGCTCCGGGGGTGATTAGAATTCACTGCCAGTACTGTAATATAGTGCCTGGTTTTCTTAAAATCCTCCCTTTGAATGGGAAGCAATTTCCTGAAGTCTGCGTGATTGATATATGTATGTCTGTATAGAACGGGGGGTTCGCATTGAGCTCCGGTCTCACGCGGGCTCTGATGTATTGGAATGGAGTCCGGAATCGCCCATTGTGCTGCGCTCCACGGCTCTGCTCTCGCCGATAAGCAATCGGGTGATTTCCCAGCATGACATCACTTTTGTGCAAAAGGACGTGAATTTTTGTCTCGGGCAGGGGAGACATGGATGGGATTAAATCGGGTAGAATGGAGCAGAGACAGTGGTGAGACTGACCTGAAAGAGAACAAGAGGAAAAGGACGAGTGCTATTAAATGAGTACCAGAGGTGGGTGGGGGAGAGAGCACACGGCCTGCTGCCATGCTGTCACCCCAGGAGTGATAGCGGCGATGTGAGCTGTCACCGTGATGGCCTGCCATCTCCTCGCTAATTTAAATTAGCTTCGATTCGGAGCCTTTAAATAAACGTTTGACAAAAACTGTCTACCATCTACCTCAGGCCAAAAGCCAGACCTGGCAGCAGCTCCTCAGGCGACAGCTGTGAGGCCAATGGCGTCATTATATCACACGTAATGAGCACATAAATAACAATCAACCGGAAAGGTGTCGCTGGGGGTGACCGGGATCCAGCCTCCCAATAATCGTCACAATCACAGGAATCCACTTTGAGGAGAAGCTTCGGGCGTTTAAGCCTGTGTCGATGACAAACACATCCATGCCTCATGTAATGCTTCTTGCTATAGTCTATTTATTGCTTCTATTTGTTAACAAGCGATGTTTTACATTACTGCTGAGTGAAGTATTTTAATTATTTTGCAAGCTAACGGATGAACATAAAATATGCATAAAAATTCTTTCTGCTAAGACAGTTAAAAAAGAGCAGTGGGTCATACGTTGGTAATTGCATGAAAAAAATTGCATGGTTACATGAAGTGTGTGAATGTAGTTTGCACATTCTCACTGTGTCCTCCCATAGTGTGTGTGTGTGTGTGTTTGTGTGTGTGTGTGTGTGTGTGTGTGTGTGTGTGTGTGTGTGTGTGTGTGTGGCATCCCATCCAGGGTGTACCCCTGCCTTGTGCCCTGCGCTGCCTGGAAAAGGTCAGGATAAGCAGCTGAGAGGTGGATAGATGGATGGATGTGTCACGCTGCGCTTGTATGCCCCTCCTGTTTCTCCCAAGCTTGGCTCTAACAAGCCAATCCTGGTGTGCATTTTTCTTCCCTCTCATTCCAGCCCTTATGTAATGCACTCCAGTTGCCTCTCGCTCCGCCCCTTGTTAGTCTTTGTATAGAGGTACTGGGATGGATGGATGGGTTATTTCAATCCATGAAGTATGAACCAACTTCGGCTCCAAATTACACTGCTCTCCATTTTAAATGTGCAGTATCACCAAGAACGGTTCCTTTAAGTGGGACCAATGCCTAAGAAGCAGGGGAAAAAATGTAGCAGTGACTTTTTTTGCACTTAGCTGAGTCAGACGAAGAAATTGCAGTGATGGTGGAAAGCATGCAAATTGTTTGCATCACCCGGCCCTCGCGGCACTGCAGTTTGACACTGCATTTGTGTTTGTGACGATACAGTCAGACATGGTGATGCTCACCCACTTTTACTGAGTAATCAGGATTCTTCTCTCTGCACCATTACTGTAGCTATGAATGTTTGCATACTTTTTGAATTGCATTAACTGTATTTCCTTTGAACTATACTGCATTTCAGTTTTCAAAGCTCTAGACAGATTAAAAACCTGGTTAAAAACCATTAACCCCCAAAGCCAGAGTCATTTTTCCTTAATAGAAAATAAACATTGGCAAATCCCTATTTGTAGAGGATTTTCTTAGCAATCACCTTTGACAGCACTGCTTTACATATTTCCATGCATATAACAGGGTCAGAAGCACTCAAGCCCAAGACCACTTTCTGTGGCACTTCATGTCAATGCAGTGCTTCTGAATGAATATTGCTGAGGGTGGAGACCCATTACACCCCCTACATACTCACTGGCTGTGTGCAAATTTAATTGGCTGGAACTTGAAGCCCATGTGAATCTCGAATGGCTGATAGGCAGTGGATCCACTGCTTCTGCCTAGCAGTGCTCACCTCCGAGTGCCTGAGGGACAGACTCTCTTCTCATTTCTGCCACAATTCCCCACCCCAGAACCCTTGGGAATCCCATGAGTCCGGGAGCAGTCATTCAGTAAGTGATTGCATTACACCTGAAAGCCTAGAGGAAGTGATGCTCGACAATGGGACCGATGAAACACTGAAGAATTCAGGATGGGGACCGGAGTACCCCTGTGGAGTCTAGTAGCTGAATCTGCTCCATTTTGTCAAATTGAGAGACAGCTCTGCCCTCCCTTTACACCACCACCTGTAGATAAGTAACCTTATCGATGCACAAAATGGCACTTTCCCTACTTCCGACCTGGCCTAATCTCTGGCATATCAAAATATCAACGCACTGAAACTCAGTCATTTTACACGGTCGCAGTGAGCCTAAAACCTGTTCCTTAAAGCACAGGGGAGCACGTATCCATCGCAGGGCTCGCTATGAGCCATTTACAGATTTCAGCTCACATAATCACACGTTTATTTGGACGGTGGCAGGAACAGAAACTCATACAAATGCAAGAACATGCTACCTCCAGACACAGAGCCAACAGCAGGATTCACACCCACAATCAACGAGTTTTCAAGCTTCAGGATTTCCCACTGAGCCACTGTGAAGGGCTGAGATGCTTGGGACAAATGTGCTTTTTTTTTGTTTTTGTTTTTTTAAGATCCAAAAATGATCAAACTATTTCTGCCATTAGTGTTTGAGTAAAAAGCGAAAAATGAGGTCACGTGACTGAGAGATTTGAAATTTCCCAGGGTCATCAGACCAAAGCACCAACAACAAGCATAGAATCAGAACAGACTAGTGACTGAGGTTCAACATAATTTAAAATCTGCCTTATTTATGATGACTGGAATGGGATGCGGCTCATACTAGATGGAACCCCTCTGAGTGACCCTGAATTATGTCCAAGAAGACAGACTTCAAGTTACATCACACTGCTGTATGTACATGTTCCTGCTCTGTCCTGTATGTCATCTGCTCATACATCGATAGAATGCAAAAAAAATTTACTTGATTCATGACATAAAATAAGAAATCACTCAAATGAAATTTAGCACATAGGGTCCTATATTAATGATCTGAATGAGGCACACGGTCTAAAGTGCATGGAGTAAGTTCATTCAGGGTGTGGCCAACCCACTTCTGATAGTTTAGCGCCAGAAAAAACAGTCGTTGTACCAGGCATATGGTCCATTAGGGCTGCACTTGCTCTTGTAATAAGTAATATTTGAGTTGTATTATGGTATAAACCAATCAAAGTGTCGTCTCCCGTTCCTCCAGTCATTTTAAGACACACTCATGATTGCTCAGTTGGGCTGACATACATTTACTATTTAAGCAACGTGGGCGCTGGATGGAAAAATGACAACCGACTTGAACTCGTACTAGCAGTGACGCCAGCGTCATGCTTGGTGTACAATAGGACCAATGGTTATGCCTTCAAGGTCAATGGTACGTCCTCCAGTATAATAGGAGGTTAGGTTTGGCTATCGTTATCATCACTCTTATCACTCTCCAATGGGGAAACTGCAACCAGTTAAGTAATTCCATTACAGGGGAATTCCCGCTATTTGTTATGTTCAGTATCTATTTACCCCTCCGTGCTGAATTCCAAGGGCACATTTTTCTGATGAAGTACTCCTACTGGATATCACTAAGAATATAGCTGAAATTTCATCTGAGGACCTGGGTCACGATCTGTGAATACTACGGCATGCCTTTGAGACTAACTACATACATTCATGCGCATATACTGTATAGATACATAATAGATACATTTATATTAAATAGTTAACTTACCACAAATCAAAGGGATTTCCTTTTATCTTTTCATTTTCTTTGTTCCCTTTTCATGAGAGATCAAAAATATTAGTTGGATAAATCATGTGTATCTTGTCACTATCATCAAAGTTCCTCAATATAAAAATGTCAAGCCAAATACATAATATATATGATGTCTTCACTCTATATTCATGGTTCTCCACTGCATATAGGGGAGACCAGGTAACAATTTTTTTGCTTCAACACCTGTAACATACTGAATATTTCAGATAGAATTGTCAAACTTTTATACAAAGTACCCACACTTGTTTACTCCAAATGCCATAAATTCAAATCTTTGCAAGAATATCACAGACCTTGTAAATTGTTTCCAAATACATGGTGTTCCTTTGTTACAACATACCCCACTACCAGCATTAGCTGTAACACAGGCTGGGGTAAGTTGTAACAATTACATTAATGAAACAAAATCAGAGGCCACACCATTGAGAAAGAGGTTTACTGAAATAAAAGAAATACAATTCAGAACAATCTCTCTCTCTCTCTCTCTCTCTCTCTGTGTGTGTGTGTGTGTGTGTGACAATCCATAACTCAAATCCATTTCTATTTGACTTAGGAGTGTATATGAAGTACACCTCGTGGTGCAACCTGGACACAACTTCAGTGATGTAACCGGGGTCATGGGGTGTTTTGGGTCTTACGACAGATAGCCTCACCCAGGTAATTTAGCCGGGGGTAATTAGGCCCCAACTTGTGTCCAGGTAGCGCACTACGCCACACAGCCCCCCTCCTCAGCCAGAGCCAACGTGAAGCCTTTTCGACAGCTTCCACAATGTTCTTCATGGCTCTTCGCCTGTGCAGTCCATCGATCTCTAGGAGTCCCAGGACCTGATGTAGAAACTGGCCTGCGAATCCCCTACAAGCCACTTCATTGGGCTCACAGTGGGCCTTCCACCCATTCCTCTGACACTCAGCCACCAGGTCAGCGTACTTGACCTTATTCTGTTCTTCAGCTTCCTCCATCCGCTGTTCCCAGGGGACAGTTTAGAGCAGTAGCACTACCTGCTTGCTTGCCCCGGACATCAAGACCATGTCTGGCTGAAGTGTTGTCATTGCAATGATGTCCAGGAATCTCAACTGTCTCCCCAGGTCCGCCAGTATTTGCCAGTCCCTTGCAGTAGAAAGCAGGCCCCCCATGGGTCTTTTTTGAGGGCTGGGGCTTCTCGCTTGCTTTAAGAAAGGGTGTTGCTGCTTGCTGTTGTTGATACCAGTTCAGATGGTGTCTGATACTGCCCACAGAACCTGGTCGTGGTGCCAATGATACCGACCATCTCCCAAGGCCTTTGAGCAGCAGCTGAGGATATGATTTATAGATCCCCAGAGTTGGCAAGCAGGTGAGTCCACCAGGCCCCAGGGGAACAGGTTGACAGGGGTTGGGAGGATGTCATACACTGACTGGACTAAGAACTGGAAGTGGTGTGGCTCCACCTTCTAGAGTTCTGCCCAGGTGATCTTATGGCCAGCTATTTGCTCCCACTTGGTCAAGGCCTCCTGCTTGGACATGTCCACCATTCTGATGAAGAGAGCTTCCTCCACCTCAGCGCGTACCTCTTCGTGGGTCAGCTTCTGCTTCTCCTTTCTGCTGGCTTCACTGTAGCTAGGTTTTGGATTGCTACCCAGCCTAGCTCACCTAGTAGCCACTGTGCCCAACAGGATGCTGTGTCACTCCTAACCCTCCTCTTCACTTCTGTGTCATCTGCTGCATAGGAACTGCCTAATCTTCCTCTCAAAGTCCTCCATGACGGTGATCGAGACTTCATAGACTAGCAGCGGCCATCAGTGGAATCTGAATGTCTCCCAAACGGAACCAGTCAGTCACTTTTCTTTTCCTCAAGACAAAGAACTTGGACTTTGTGGGCTTGAAGCTCATTCTTGCCCATTTAATGAACCAGACCTTTGAGAAGCCACCAGCTTCCGGGCACAGATGTTGTAGTTACAGTGAGATCATCCACATATGTTCTTATTGGTTGTTGGGTGTCAGATCTGGACAACGGAGCTCTGCACTCAACTTCTGACATCTTCACGAGTATATTCATGACCAATGCAAACACAGAGATTATGCAGCCGGTGATGATGCCTTTCTGTAGACGATGCCACTCCGAAGTTGAGGTCCCAGAGGACACCCTTAGACTAAAGTTGTTTTACTAGTCAAAGATGAGATTCCATGTCTTTTCTGGGACATGGTATCTGCTCAGGGCCAACTCCACTAGCTTGGTGGTATTGATCTATAAACATTGGCAAGGTCGAGCCATTGCACTACAACGTTCCCCTTGCTCTCCCGTGCCTCTGGGATCAGTTGAGTCACCACCCTTGTGTGCTCAATACAGCCTGGGATGCCTGGAACTCTTCCCTTCTGCACTGAGGTGTCAATATAGGTGCTCTCCCGGAGAGATCCCATGAAGTGATGGGCAATGATCTTGAAGAAGATCTTGTATGCAACACTAAGGAGAAAGATTGTCCTGAACTGCTTAATGTTGCTAGCCTTCACCTCCTTGGGAATCCACACACCTTCTGTGTATCTCCACTACTGAGGTACCTTCCCATTCCTCTAGTTAACTCTATAGATCTTCCAAAGATGTTCCAAAACCCTGGGGAAGTTCTTGAAGACCTTATATGATACTCCACTGGGGCCTGGTGCTGATGTTGTTCTGGAAGGTTTGATGAACTACCTTAAGGGTGGGTTCATTAATTAATGTTAAACAGGATGCTGGGTTCAGGTGGACATATGAGAGCTGTGCAGTGGTCGAGGTCTTACTCTGTCATGCTGTCGCTGTAGGTGTCACAGAGGTAGCGGTTGATGTCTCCTTCTGGACATGTGAGTTGACCACTGCATTTCTCTCCCAGCAATTTCTTTGTGAACCCAAATGGATTGGCAATGAAATCACTGCACTTGCAGCCCCTCTCCTTGCCCCTCTCCCTGTGTCACATAGCACACTACAGAGTTCTGCCAGGGCTACCTTCTCTTGCTCACTTGATTTCTTGTACTGGCTACTGAGTGTCCATAGCTCTTGGTTGAGTTGGACGATCTTTGCTTTGCGTCGGTTTGCGATAGGTGCTGCAGTAGTGTTCTTGGTGGCACGTTGTTCCTTAATGCCAAACCTGTATGATGTGATGCTCATTATGAAGCTGCTCATTGTCCTGATCCTCTTGTCCACATCTCCCTTGGATGTTACTTCAAGGGTTGTATCAATATCTACATGAAACTGGTTTCACACTTACTCTTACTCAATCCGACAGTGTTCTGATGGTCTGCTTTGGGGTGTAGCTCGTGGTGCTTGGAGATTCTGGGCACTGTGGGGTCTGTCCAGGCCTGGTCTTACCAGGTGCTGTGTCTAGTACTGGCACTGTGCATTGCACCACTAACTTCCTCATACAACCCATCTTGATCTGGTGTATCTTCAGACCTCCTGTCAGGTTTTTACAGACCTTGCCACATCTGCAGAGTGCACTCTTAGTCGACTGAATTTTTGTGTCGGTCGTTACCAAAATATTTGTTCTTTCAAGGTGCTCATTCTCCCTCTCTCCCAGGCACCCCTGGGGGTATTTCATCTTAGGGTTCTTCCTAGTGTAAGTTGGATGTTCCCTTTCAAGAGCTGCAGCTTGGGATCTCAAAAAAGCTCAGCGCTGGCTTGTAATTTTTTCTCTTTTGTTTGTTTTTATTCTTTCATAGGATACTTTTTCTTACATTTTTGCTTCCTCTTCTCTGTTCTTTTTCCATCAATGCTTACTTATTTGGTGTATTGGTATTTCAGTCTACCTCCTCTTCCTGGTCTTACTACTTATTTAGCTTGGCTCTGCTTTTGCACATGACTGAACCCTGACCTGGGAACAACCCTGAGGTGCCTGGCTCATCTGAGGAAGTGTTCTTAATTGTATGTAAGTGGATGTTTTGTTACAACCCAACCCACTTCTATCAGCCATTGTTTAGCTAGCTGTATTAAGATAGTGGTTTGATATTCACAGGGAAAAATTGATCATATTGTAGTTGTGCATGTATGGGTGGTTGGTGTATAACTGTGCCCTGCGTTGGGCTGGCCCCCCGTCCAGGGGTGTTTCCTGCCTCGTGTCCGTTGCTTCCGCAGTAGGCTTCAGACCCCCTGTGACCCAGTAGGATAAGTGGGTTGGAAAATGTATGGATGGATGGATGGAATGAATCACCTGAGTTTCCATTATATCCTATGGGAAACTTTGCATTTATATATGAGTGCTTTGGATTACAAGTGCGTTTCTGAGAGAAAATTACGCTCGCAAACCATGATACCACTGTATGTCGTAAAACTAATCAACACAGGCTTGTAAGAGAGGGTTTAGGATTCAGTACAACTGGAGGGCTCAAATTAAATCAAAACTTCCATGAAATTTCCTAAAGAAGTGTCACACTGCTTTCAATATTAATTGTGCCTTTCAGTCCCTTAAGTGTCAGAAGCAGTGATTTTAAATCATACTCTTAGACACTGCTCTCCTGATAATTCACATTATATTAAATTATTGATCCATTTATGCTGTTATACTGGGAAAAAAAATCTTTACTACAAAACTTTAATGGTTAATCCTACACTTTGATGACATATTGCATTTAATTACGGAATTAAAAAAATATATACCGACATTTCTCACACCATTTATTATACTGCATTATATTGTATTCCAATAAGATAAAATAAAAAAAATATTTATACTGCTTGTAAATTTTTTGCATGTACTTTGAATTGCTGAAAAAACAATGCTTGGAAAGCTAATATAAAAATAAAGGGTATACAGTCCTTTAAGAAGGTGGGAAATCACAGACGTTGGACCAAATTGGGCGATTTTGGCAGAGATGTAAGGTGATGAAACTGATAGGGAGACTCTGCACGGTTATGGTAGCATCCGCCCACAAGAGACCCCAGGGTAGAATTAATCCCAGTCTTTTGCGAAAGGGGACAGCAATACGGTTTGGATCCGTACATGATGACATTGTAAAATAATGCCTTTCCCCCCAGAATATAATACCTCTGCGGTTAGTAATCAGCACTCACTACTAGCTTTTGGAGAGACATTTTTCAGCACATTCCTTATAATGATGGCAAAACTGATGAAGTTGTAACAAAGTAAATACACAGCTACACGCGTACATCCACTTTTCAAATTAGAACATTGATGCATCAGAAATTCTGTATTACTTTTAAGATTATATTGTTGTTATCTTAATATAATTAACTCATTTTTAGTTTATGTGTGGTTTTTACGGGATCCTTCATATAAAACCAAACTCACCAAAAAAGGAAAGAAATTTCCCAAAAAATGTCAGAGAAATTAATATTTAAGTAATAACTGACACACCACTTTAACTGTAATAAAAAATGTCCCTGGTAGAGGGAATAAATGTGGTCCATCTTCTGTAACCAGAGCCTACAAAGTAATTCTAAATCCTGCCGCATATTTCAATGCTTGTCATCTCTATTTGCAAAGTCGCACTGAATGTAAACCAATGTGTCTTTCAGACTTCCAACGGATTATCTGAACTGTCACTTCCCAACTGTGAAAGCCCCTCCACCCCTAGAGTGTGACATAATTAACTTTGTCTTTCCGTCCTATTAAAGTACATTTCTGACTCGTCCTGATTAATGCAAAATCAGCAGAGGATGAGGTTTTGCCATACTGATCTTCACAACACAGGGCACTTCTGACTTCCCGTGATGCTTTGAAGCACAGTTTGGCTCCTTTCTGTCTCCTGATGCTTACAGAGGCATAGGGCTTGATGTCGACGAATGAGCTGCTGAGCACATGTGAGGCTGAGACGCAGTTGTTACACTCATGATGTGTGCAAATGCACAGACCAATGGGAGATTTCCACAGTCTACTGGGGACCTTCATGAGAATTACTCAGGCACAGAATTTAACATAACATATTTCCAAGAAGCCATATACAAGGTAAAAAGCTTTTATTACATTTTTATGGGCAGTTATTAAGCATGGAGTCTACTCATCAACAAATCTGGGGACAGTAGGCAGAGTGGATCACCTCCCAGAGGAAATAAGTAGCTGTAAAAATGGTCAAGATTGCAGGCCACGGAAGTCACCTTGCACAGATGCCTCTGCAAAGCAACTGAAAGATAATTCCAGCTCTCCACTTATGGCTGCCTTTGTTATTTTATGCACTGTAACTCCACAATAACAGCAACACCAGATACACACTAGAGTCCTCTTCTAGATTAGTGACTGATTAATGCATGTGATGCTTCACCATGACATGTGCCGATTGATAGTGGTTAATATTGATGACACAACATCACGGTGACAGTTCTGTCACAAAAAACAAAGAGAGGCACTCATGCATAAGTATTTTGTAAGGGTATCTAGTCAATATATAGTGTATATCACACTCTCAGGTCATGTACAGCTAAACTCTTCTGGGGATGCGATAGTACGAGGAGACAAGATAGTAGAGATGGTGAAATGTACCGATTGCATCTGTGCTCCGTCATAAAAGTTCATAATGCGACTCTTCCAATTAAAAAAGGGTGCAACAGAATACAATCTGGGATGAACTCAGGATACTTCATTTATAACATCTTTGGTAAAATTCAATTCATTAATTAGAATAGTGAATTAAAATTTTTGCTTTTTTAATTTCATATTACTTATTTAGTTCACAACTGGTGTTTAGAATGTTTTCCAGGGTCATTATGCTTACAGGCCACAGGAGGGCATGTCTTTTATTGCAATCCTGCTTGTATCTGTAAGCTGTTCTGCACAAAAGCAAGCTGTCTTTTGTGTCTGTGTTTGATAAGCTAAAATATGGCTCCTGGGTCATCTGACTTTTAGGAGCATTAACTTAAGCCATCCATATTTTTATATGTTGAAGCATGTTTGATAGTGAGCTGGGTGGAAGGTTATTTGGTTAGTTTAAAAGATTTTGATTAAATGAAATATATTTTGCAGTTTTCAAAATTGTGCACATATAGTATAACCCGAATTTTACAACCGCAACTTTTGTATTATTATACAAGTGACTTAAATTGAAGTTGATTAGGTGATAAGTTCAAATTTGTTCTTTAATTCAAGTTCAGGTAAGCACATTCAAATTCAGGTTCTGGTATTCAGGTAATGAAATTCATGTGCAGAATAACACATTCAGATTTAGGTACATTAATTCAGGTTCAGGTGTTGGATTGTCTGTTTTGATGCCATATGATAGCCCATGACTGTATGATAGCCCGTGAAACTATGGCTGACGTTATAGTTCCACATTCTGAGAGCAGCTTTTTAGTGGTGCCATACTGGAGCTAGCCCTGGGCCAGTTTTTTTGCTATGGACACACCTGGAACCAGTTTCTGACTGGGAAAAAGCCCTGGCACCATGTTGTTGGAAATGAGGGCCACCTAAATCCCATTCCTGGTTTGCCCTGTCCAGTGGAGATCAAGTGGAAAGCAGCACATGACCTGGGTTAGATAAATGTTTAATTATAAGTAAAAACTCTTTGCCATTATAATTTAGAAATGTTGATAACAGCAGTCACAATTTCTGACCTAGCATTTCACATTTAGATTGATGTTGAATCGCAGTGCATCTCAATAAAGGTGAAACATATCGCAATAGTTTCTTGCTTCACATGTATCTTTAATGTATTGGCAACGCATTGAAGATATGGAGATGCACATCCTTGTAATTTAGAGGAGAATATATTTATGTAAAGGAGAATAATGGTGAAAATGGCAATATTTTATAATATTATCGATAAAATTTACCATGTGGCCATCCAATCTTCAGTTATAGGGTTACAGGGTTGTCAATAACAACATTTTTAAATGGATTATACGAAAACCAGGTTATTATAGTGATATTCTTGCATATGTTGCATATGTTATGTAATGTTAAATATACACTTGCTACCAAGAAAAACACCTTTCTGGGGGTGTTTTTTATGACAAGGACTCACAGAGGTAGTTAAATTCAGTTTTATACCACAGTACTGTAATCATGTATGTGTTTGTGTGTGTACACATGTATATTTGTAAATGCTTAAAATATATTTTTATGCTCATTATGGCTGCATTGTATCATTGTTGCATCCATAAGTTGAATTCCCTACTCCTGTCCTGTATAAAACAGATTTTATAAGTTTATTGTATATATTCATGGTCACCATCATATTACGTATGTATGTATGTGTGTGTGCATGTGTGGTTGTGTATGTAAAGATTTCATCTCGTAAAAAATAGCAGCGTGGCAGCTGAAATGAATCCATTTATCCTTCTAACAAAGCCAACAGTCTCAGGCCTCCGCGAGCAATGAACCAGCTCCCTCATTGTGAAGCGATGCAAGAAATGAGCCGTTATAAAGACTAACGGTTCATTTCGCAGGTGTATGTGCTGCGAGGAAATGTTAATGTGCAAGATGGGGTGCAGGTAAAAATGCATGTGGAGGGGGGGGGGGTGAAACAGAAAGCCGTTAATGACAGCAGCGCCCACGACACCCATTTCTCATGTTTTATGCATGCGTTTATTGGATAAAGTCTTATATCATAATGCATTATGGTGAAATTATATGGCCGTCTTATTTATGAGGGACCATTCCACATACAAAGCAGTCACCCTAAGCTGTAGATTGGCTTCTTCCGGGCTCTCAGGGCCGGGCAGAGAGATTCTATTTTTGAGCCGGATTTATCTTCGGCGGGTAATCCGGCAGTTAATCGATAGCCTAATCTGATTAAATTTACCCCGTGTGAAAAGGGCGCCACTGATCCAGTAGCATGGGACGTGATGAGTCCGGCGGCCAAACGAGTGGCGGCGGCGGTGGGCGGCTCCACCCGCTAAGAGGCCAGGGCTCTCCCCAGGGCCAGAAATCGGGGGCCTCAGCCCTCACCCCACCTGCAGCCGGCACCAGGTACAGGTGGCAAGCATCGTCACTGTAGAACCAAGTAACCGGAGCCTAGACACAGCTGAAGCTAAGTGCTGAAAGGACCCTTTCCCAGAAGCATGATGGCAGGAGGACAGGAGAGAAGATTTGAGGACATGCGCTCGCTCTCCATTCCCCGCTAGCAAGGCAGAACCTTACTTCACAGCCTTAATGACTGATTATGGGAGAGGAGAGGAACTCGTCCCCTACATTTGCCCCAAAATATCCCTGCACCTCACACACAAGACTCAAAAGCTCCATAAAGGTGTACTACATCCACAGGAAATGAAGTAGACTTTTGCTTAAAACAGCCCAACATTGTCTTTAATGCTTATGTAGACAGTAATAAGAATTTTCTTTCGCATTAATGCTGCAGCTTCTATCGCATTTTGCTCGCTTGTTTGTCACCATGCGGAACAGGCTCTCTCTCTGCCATGTTATTCTTACATCTAAGGGGGCTTCTGTTCTCATATCAACAGCACCAGCCCCCCCCAAACACTCGCCCTGCCTTTGTAAATCACCTGGGCTTTGCGTTCTGTGGGAGAAACATGTCACGCGCACCCCCCCAGAATGTAACATTTTCACGCCTAGTCTCAATTCCAGGGGAATGCAAGACTTCTAAATAAAAGTGTGGGGGGGGGGGTTGGGTGGGTCGG
>JABFDZ020000043.1:13552901-13564322 GCA_019775955.2 Pollimyrus isidori
CGCCCATGCCCGGGTTTCTACTTTTTTAAAACTACTGGGGGGGGGGGGGGGGGGGGGGGGGTTCGTAGGGGCTGGATTGCTGGGGGGGTGGGGGGGGGTGGAGCTGGGTCCACGTTGTTCTAAGCTTCCAATGGCCTTCGTGAGAACAGTAACAAGCTGTCTATCCGTCACGTAGCAGGCTGTGCGAGAGATCGGCCGCCACACAGGTGAAGATGAGGGTTCCGGCAAGCGGGGGGATTTTATTACCTACCGAGCCCACGGCTGACATAATACCCTCTATACCTTCCCCTAATCTGCCCATCTGACCCCATTTAAACCTTAACAAGGCAATTGGTCCTAGCAGGACCAGCTGGGTTTCATTAACAGAGGAGCTGATCAATGGCCATGATAACGCAATAGAGAGATGACCGGCACCTGGCCCGCATCTCTGCTGAGTCTCCCACTGGCTCACAATAAATAATACAGTGAAAGACCGCCCCATTTAGTCTGGTTCGGCGCGTCCCTTTAAGAAGTATCACATTGTACCATCTGCATTTGGCACAATGAAACGTTAATAGGTAGCTATGAACATATCTTGGGATGTGTATGGTAATATTTTAAAATCACCAGTGCCGATTGGCAAGAACTATAGAGAGATTCCCCTTAGCAAAAACTGATCAATTAGCAACATGTTCAATAGCACACAAAGTGCTTATGTGTGTGTGGTAGGTGTAGCGACATTTATTACTTTGCCAAGGTGTATCATATACACACATTCTGGTCACGTGGCAATATATATAAACAGTGTATTGTTATCCCCACTTCGACAGCAGCATTTAGGGTTGCTGAATCAGCTCCTGTCTCAAAGTGTGGTCGATTGTCCGCACGTCTTTTGTTTTCAGCCAATTAGACGCACAAGGACAGAGCTATCACAAGGGCAAAGTCGTAATCTGCTCGCTTGTGGGCCCGCAGCTGAACAGCCTTTTCTTCTTTTTCATTCGTTCTTTCTGTTGTTCTCCTTTTGAATGCGTTTCAAGCACAGCTGATTTGTTTACATTATATGGTTAAAACCCTTGTTTGGTAAAATACTGAACAGGGAGCTGTCCACAAAAGAGCAAAAATATAGGATCTCTCTAAATTGTCCACAGCTCATGATGTGTGCGAATGTGTGTCTGTTGATGGACTGGCACCTCGTCCTGGGTGATCGTTTTCTCCTGACCAGAGCTTCCTGTCCATAAGAAGTGGATGGGTGGATTATAGACTTACGGAGGTATCTCTGGGCTATTTACAGAGCGTACACGTTCCTTATGCAAATGAGGGAAAGTTGATGTTTTTGGAACACACCTTCAGCTATATTAGGAGAGCATTCAGAACCTTTTCTAAATGAGTATTTAGCCGCATGAGACTGCAGGTTCTGGAGTCTCTGTCTCTTTCTCTTTAATGTTCTCCCCCTAGCTAAGCCAAGCGTCCTTTGATCTACCCTGACGAGAGGCAGAAGGTCACAGATCCGCCCTAGGAACTTCACTCCTCCCTCGGGGGGAGAGTGGGGGGGTCACCTCTGCGATCCTTCTCTCACACACGTATGTGATGGAGGGTTATAATGCTTGGTCGTCATTTGGAAACCAGAAGCACTTTATAACACGCTCCCTGTGACCTTGTGCTGTATGACAGATCCGATGACAGACGTTGCTTCGTTTGGTCTCGCCGCCTCATGCCCTCGCCCATCACCTCGTTAAAAATGCTGCTCCAGTTTGCCTCCTTCCCACCTGCAGTATAGTTTTCATTGATGTTTATGTTTCTGCTGCTGCTCCTCTGCCAGACAATTTGCCTCCGTAACTTGGTCGACTCCCCTGAGTCCCTGATCGTATTCATTACGCTTAATCCAACACCAATCTGTGATAATGCAGACTCCGATTTGGTCAATATTCTTTGGTCAGTATAGCGTATATCGTACCCGCGGGTAGGGCCTGGAGAAACAGATACATGTGTCAATATGCAATCAGCAGACTATAAGTGTGCAAGGTGAAGGGGAGCTAGTGTCTTCTCTGGCAAAAAACTATGTATACAATGATTTTTTTCCATCAATTCTCACACCTTGTACTGGATTTCTCAAGGAGGGTGTGCGTGCGTGTGAGTGTATGTCTGTGTGTGTAAGTGTGTGTCTATGGATAGCTATGGGATGTACAGAAATGTGCTGTTTTTATTTTACTGATCTGATTTACAGATATTTTGTTTTGTCTGCGTATTTTTCTTAATCCAACAGATAAGATCTCTTAGGATTAGCAAATGTCCTGGAAAAAAATTAAGCAAGGACGTTACTTAAACTCCTGATGTAATTTTGCCTGACATCAGTCTGATAGTATCTTACATCGTGTTTTTTGGGAAAAGAAATCAAAGTAACTTTACCAAGCATTACCAAGGACTCGTACTTCGTATTTCAGTAATTTAAAGGGCTAAAATGTTCTGCACATTTCTGTCTTCCGGAAAGTGTGGAAAGGGCACCAATCCTGTCATATCATGATGTGCCAAGCAAAGAACAAATAAATACTGATTATTTACCTATAGCTACCTGTGCTGGCAAGAGCTGGTTATCCATTTTAGAAAAGCTTCCCTTATTATGCGAGGTTTGATCAGTCGGTTCCCTATGTTTAGCTACTGTATTCCTAATGTTCGCCAAAGCGTGATTCCGTTTTCCTAACGGAATATGAGTTCATGACCCCTATCCAAAGAACCTGGTTACTCACACCTGGGGAGAAAAGGCAGGAAATCATTGGCTGGACTGTGGGTGGCGTGAAGGTCCACGTCTCGTAAATGTTCCCTTAGCTTAATCGACATTAGCGTTTGAGAGCCAGCACATGAGCACTTATATTTGGTGCCATTGTGTGTGTGTCGTGTTTATTGGCCTTATTTCTCATTTAAGTGGGTGGCAGCTGGAGATATGCCCCTCACACTGCTGCTCATGGAAAACAAGGATCTTTCAGGTGTCTTCAGAGGACCTGACCACTGTTTTCAAAGGCACAGCTTCACTATTGAGCTGCCAGCTCTGGGAGTGAAAGGATCAGAGATGTTTATCTAGTAAACTAGCTTGGTATTGTAATTGAATTTTCCCACAGATCAGTGAATTCATTAATGTGTCCCCGGCAATTTTTCAAGCTGAGAGAGCCCCCTTTTAATTGGGTGGGTTTGACCATCATTGTGAAGAAATCCTTCTTCTCAATTACAAACATTTTCCACATGAAAGCGGAGTCAGGGAAGCACCTACTCACAGCCTGGGGAGGAAAATGGAAAATACAGTTAGGCTTTGGTCTGTGGCAGGTTATTCACAGGAATACAGAAGCATTGCTTGTCCTACTATTCTGTGAATGTGTAACGACCAATACTACATTGGGGTTAAAATTTACATTACATTTGTAACCTACTATCAGAATAGGGTAAGGAAGATGGCTAAAGACAGGAGCTTGTGATAGAAAATATTAGTTACCTATTAGTTACCTATTACAAGTTACCTATTACATTATACCTATTATACCTATTATAGTTACCTATTACAAGAGACACTGGTTCAGCATGACACTAGGCAATGTATACATTTGTGAATTATTTCCAATGAAATCTCAATGAATAAATAAAATTGAATCTGAAGATAATGTTGTCAAAGTATGGGTAACTGGTTGCATTTCTGCTAATCTGAATGTAGTTTATACCCCACAACTGTGTAAAGGAAGCAGAATAAACATTCAGTCTGGTTTTAAATGTCAGGGTGGGCTGTGTAGCACTAGGGGGTGGGAGAGTCAGGATATCAGGTCAGGCCACTGGAAAAAACGTCCAATAGGAGGAAGACACCAGCACCCCCAACGTCACCCTGACAGGTTCTGCTACTTTCCTGGTGGTTCTGGGCTATGGTCCCAGAAGGTGAGTTTCCTCTCACATTTCAGACAGCAGCTTTACCCACCATAACAGCAAAGCCAGCCAAAGCTAGTGACAACATAAAAAAGACTCCCAACTTTTAAACTGACAATGAAAATTGATGGTTGTCTGCAGTTAAGCGAACATCACACTGTCAACAAAAGTCATAAACCCATATACCTTCATATACTTTCTGCAAGGGCGACTCTGAACTGAGTCTTGCAATTATGCATCATGGCTCTTTCAAGCCTTTCTGATTGGTAGGTTAACCCATAATGCCATGCATGCTTAAATGTTACAAGACATCATAGAATATGCCCCAGACAGGGGTATGTGATTTCAGGCAAAAAAGTAAAATAAATAAATATATACAGTTGTGTTCAAAATAATAGCAATTCAGCATCACTAACCTGATCAATCACTGTTTTTGGTAGAAATTATATTTATACATGGTAAATAATTTACTAGTAGGTGTAGTAATGGAGTAATTGAATACCAACAGACCAACAGTCATGACTTGCATGCTGCTAATTCTGTGTAATTGAATTATTCATTGAAAGGGGCGTGTTCAAAATAATAGCAGTGTGAAGTTCAATTAGTGAGGTCATTCATTCTGTGAAAAACCAGGTGCCAATTATGGACCTTATTTAAGGAAGGAAGGCAGCAACATACTGCATATAGTGCATTTCTCTCTGAAATTCTGAGTAAAATGGGTCGCTACAGACATTGTTCAGAAGAACAACGTACCTTAAATAAAAAGTTGATTGGAGAGGGGAAAACATATAAAGAAGTGCAGAAAATGATAGTCTGCTCAGTTAAAATGATTGCAAATGCTTTAAAATGGCAACCAAAACCTTAAAGACGTGGGAGAATGGATTGAAGAATAGCCAAGATGGCAAAGACTTAGCCAATGATCAGTTCCAGGAACATCAAAGAAGGTCTAAAGTTACCTGTGAGTTCTGATACAATCAGATGCCCCCCAAACACTGAATTCAAGCCATAGTACACTGTGAAAATAGTGGAACATGGTGGTGCAAGCATCATGATAAGGGGGTATTTCTCATACTACGGTGGCGGGCCTATTTATTGTAAATCAGGAATTATGGATCAGTTTGAATACCTCAAAATATTGGAAGAGGTTATGTTGCCTTATGCCAATGAGGAAATGCCCTTGAAATGGATGTTTCAACAAGACAATGACCCAAAACACGCCTGTAAACAGTATATATATATACTGTATATAGTGGTACCTCAGTTCTCGAATTTAATCTGTTCCAGACTCTGGAAATCCTAAAAAGTTTGAGTTCTGATCAAATTTTTCCAATAAAAAATAATGGAAACCCAATTAATTGGTTCTTGGCCCCCCAAAATTACACCTATATATATGTGTGCATGTATAATGCAGTCCAGCCCCAGGGTGGATGACATGGCTAAAATACCAAATAAAATGACACAAATAAAACAGAATAATTTCTATATTTGTTGTTTTAATTTTTTTTCTTACAGTCAGTAATTTAACAATCCTTATGTTTTATGCATGAAGGTGTCTGAATTATTTTAAAAATTCCAAGGTTAACATGACCAGACCTGAAAGAAACATCCCCTGAGAGAACAGAAAAATAAATCCAGTGCAGATATTTATGAGCTTTTCGCTTTATTTGGCGCCACATTTTATTTCCACCCAAACAGACAATTTAAATGACCACGGGATTAATATCAAGAGTTTGCAAGGGTAAAGGCTAACAAGTACCGGCCTCGTAGACTGGCACAGGGAAGTGGCCGAACGCAGAGGCTGAACGCAGAGGCTGAACGCAGAGGCCGCCAATGGGACCTCACACGCTCTGCTGCGTCTGCGTTTTCACTCTACTCGACGCAGCTGCTCGTTCAGACATCTGTCAAACTCGGTCTCAAACAGCCACACTCTGGGTCCCAAAGTCAAGCTCTGGCACCGGCATCAGCTCAAGACAGTGTGGAGAGAGCCTCCAAGCAACTGTGTTGTCAGGACACTCGGAAGGCTTGGCGATTAACGATCTGCCCTCGCAGCCTCGCTGACATGCAGTGTACTAAACCTGAAGCGCACCAGTGGAAACGCTCAGTGGCGTAAATGGGAGAAATAGCAAGGTGCTATAGACCTAAGGCGTGAATCATAAAGGAAACAGTGACGCTCCAAGACAAGGTTATTTCCAGAAGGGGAAAGCTAAAGCAGACACGCACAAGGGCAGTGGCCTGCTACCGCTGCACCTCGGAAAGTCCCATCAGGAACCCCGCTGCCGGACGCTTATAGGGAGGCACTTACACTGAATTGCATCAGTAAAAAAAAATATTCAACTGTGGCAAAATATGGAAAAGTGTTCCACAAAAGCTTCCACTAAGCAGCTAAATAATGTAACAATAATAATGCCCTAAAACTTATTCCATGGATTTCAAAATTATTTGTTACTGTGATGGAAAATTACTTTCCCCACTTTGCCTGATTTTCTAAGCCTGATACAAAATAAGGGAGATTCTGATTTCTTGGCGTAGAACGATGGGCCTGGGAACAGCAGGTCTGCTCTGAGGACAGCAAGGATCCTCACGGGTGTAACTGAAGCTGTCATCCTCATTTCTGACAGGGGTCATCTGATTGGAGTGGAGACAGTCCTCTCATATCTCCGACTGCAGGCATTCGGCAATGTCCACTTAGATTCCGTCTCGGTGTTTCCAAATCCCCGACTCCACTGCGGGAGACTCGTCTGACTTGTGGAGCGAGGATCCCGGCGTTTTCCACGCTGCCTTTCATTCTGCAGAGGGGCAGACAGCAGCGGGTACGACTCCGCTGGGGGACTGAGAGAGCTGTCCTGTCTGATGAGCTACACAGCAAGCCAGCTTTGATTTGACAATATAGTGCCATTGTAACTACGGGATCAGCGGCCAGCACGGTGCATGTGTTAAACACTGGCACTACGTGCATGTTGTTATTGCACCTGCAACATGGTGAAACGCTTCTTGTGAAAGCCAGTAGCTTTTACTGAGAATTTACTGCCTCGTGGGAACAGATTTAGAAAGGTGTAATGCGGAACCAGTTTTGAAGAGATTTAGGTCCATCTTACTCATGGTATCTTTATTAGGTACGTAGCTAAGCGTGTTCATGGGAGGAAAGTGTGCAGACCAACCCAAAACACTTCAGAATCAACTCATTTCCCAGTCCAGAAATGTCACATTAAAATGACAATTACTCTTTTTGCCACCTTATGTCTAGTTGACACCAATCTCACAAACCATTAAAGGTTATTACTTGAAATTTTTAGTATCAAAATAAAATATTCTGACTTATTAAAATGAACCTAGACCAACTTTCAGTTTTTACTTGCCAGTACCTATTTGTCCATCTGTGAATTTCAGCTTTTTTTGAGCTGAACTTTCGATGACTGAAAAGTTGGAGTCTTCAGTGTACGCGATAAGGCAGTCTTTGTGCAAATATATTATTTCCCCCTTGTTACCTGAAGCAACCTTGAGTTTACGGTCAGCTGCTCAAATAGCAACCAGGCAAACAGTCAGGTTTTATTCTGGTCAGCATTATTGAATGTAAATATGATGACTTTGCCCGTAACTGTCACAGTGATGCCATAAACCCACAGCTTTCTTTTTAAAAACCTAATGTCTGAATTTGGCCAGAAAAATACTGTATAAGGCAACTGGTTTATAAAAGGCTTCACACAAACTAGGGCTGTAATGGGACATGTATTTGTCATGTACCATTATGTATATCATTTCTTGTTTGGTACCCACAGTGATACAAATTAATACATTTATTGACATTGACAAATACAGAACTTAAATTCACAAGTGGATGTTCAACTGGTCAGTCATAATTGCCAGGTTACACCAAGACTAGAGAGTAGCTGATGAGACTAAGACCGCCTGTAGACTCTGTTACCCCAAACTCAGAAACACACCCATTTGAGATGACGTCATCTGAGTGTGTGTATGTCCACCAAAGCAGACACAATCTCTCTAATCTCCAACATGCATTCAAGGTGCTAAAGAACTTGGGATTTTGACAGGATCAATAGTTCATTATGATTACTATGATGTTATCTTTTGGATTTTTATTCCACCTATTTATTTTTACAATGTGCAAATAAACATCTCTATGGTTTTATGATACATACATGTTGACATACATGCATTTGGTGCACGACTATTTATGATTGTATTTGCGGTTTTATTTATAATTTAAAAAAACTATTAAAAACAAATGATTTTTTTTGATGGTGCATAGAGTGTATAGCAATTATATTAAAAATTATGGAAATATTTTAGTTATTGTCACTTTAGTTATTTTAACTGTTGCCTTACTGAATTATATTTTTGATTTGCTCAGTCTAAGGGTCATTCAGGGTACATTTCACTACATGTTGTACTTGTATATCCATGTATGAATACATGGTTCTGTACATATAGAAAGTTTTAAACTTCTGCTGACTATGAGAAAAAAGAATGTCCAGCAAAATATTGTCATAAACCCCACATATGATGCTTAAGATATGTGAAATAATGTCCTATGGACAGATGAGTGGAAATGGGAACATTTTGGCCAATATTGGCCGTTTTATGGCTCTTAAAAACCACATGATGCATTCCATGGTGAGAAGGATATGACTGTCAGGCCTGGGGGAGATGAAAAACCACTGAAAAAGTTATGCATTATATTCTGTACTGGAGAATTCTACAGAAAGTCGGGCTATTCATCTGTAACCTGAAGCTTCAGATGCAGAGACATGCAGATCAACAATAGCATAACAAAACAGAAAGTCTATGGATGAAATGGATGAAAAAAACAACCAAAATAAATCTAGACTTTTGTAGTCAAAGTTTGACCCATGACTGTAGTGACATGTTGTGGCAGAACCTGCCTGTAAAACCACATGCAGTACCAGTCAAAAATGTGGATATACATGTTTTTAAGGCACTTGTCTCTATTCTAGCTATGTTATTCACTTTATAGTAAAAGGCCTTGAGGCAATGTAGTAATACATATGAAATATTGCAACGGCTGCAAGAAGTGTTCATATTTTTGACTCTTCAAAATAGCCCTCTTTTGCTTCAATGACTGCAATGCAGACTCTTTACATTCTTTTAACCAGCTTGCAAATTTAGCCGCCTGGAATGCTTCTCCAACAGTCCTGAAGGAGTTTCCACAAGTTTCTGGCACAAGTTGGCTAATTTACTCCTTGAACCAGCTCATCCCAACCTGCCTGTATAGGGTTAAGTTTAGGGGATTGTGGGGACCAAGTCATCTGTCACAGCACTCTATCACTTTCCTTGCTCACAAGGTAACTCTTACTCCATAACCTTGAGGTGTACTTAGGGACATTATCTTGTTCTAAAGCAAATGATTTTTGGTAGATGTGTCCGGACTTTTGAGTGTTACTGCGACAATTGACTTTTGAAAAATAAAAAAAAAACATTATTTCACTCTTGATTTGTTTTAATTAAGTTTTGATTAAAACCAAATTTAAAAACTGGAAGGGCAGAAAATAAAATAAAAGATCACTACAAAAGAAGCAACCTACAGTATGGTCAGCGATGGTGGACACATAAGAAAGAGGTCTATACATTCTCTATATATTAGGCCTATATGTAAACACACAGTTGCATGTGTGCATGCCTTTGGTTGCTGAGGGTCCTGGCAGTACAACAGGCCCACAGCTAATCTCATTGTCATTCCCCTCCCAGTGGCAGCAGCTGTTGCTATCCAAGCAGACGGCAAAGCTGGACGAGCCACATGAAACAGGCGGCTCCACAAAGCTGACCTGCCCTCTGCTCGCGCCCAAGGTCGTGTAAGATCAGTGCTCCGTCCTCAGCACTCCGGTGACTGAGAGCTAACCAACCATGGGCAGTACCAGCATTTCCTATAAGCCCACCAATGCCAGCTAAGAGAAGATTTGAGGCCTTCAAGGGAAACAGCCACAGAATCATGACACGCTCTGTCACAGGGTCCTCTCCTCACAAGTAAGCGTCATATTACCTATAATGTTTTTTTTTCTAGTGAAAGTTACTGGATGAGTTCTTCCTGTTCCGTCTATCTAAATAACAAGACAGGATGAATTTCTCCATGTCCTCTCCAGAAATATATTCCCGTCCGGGACAGATGGACAGCATGTTGTTGCAAAAAGAGCATTATAAACAGGCAGCCACACAGACACTCCAGCTGCGTGATTGATACGGTGAACAAAAAACGCTCAGCATCTAGAAGGGAGTGTAATTGGACTTCTACCTCAGGGGAAGCCAGACCAGGTTCTGGGTTGTCGGCTCCGCGCCGCCTCCTCGTTTAACATTCCAGACGCGTAGCGGTCGGAATGCCAAGCCCCATCCTGCTGCAGATTCTGTTGTTCTGCCGATTAACATGAGCAGAGGCTTGGAATTTAAAAGAGGTCACATGATGCACCCGTCTGCCGCAACCGGAGGGTGTGCAGTAGCAGAAAGAGGCAGCCTGGCGAGCTTCAGTCCGCTGATGGACCTGGAGACGTTACAGATCGATGCGCCTCATGACTGACTGTCAGGAGGAACTTGCCGGTGTCTTCGTCTGATTGGGATCTGGCCATGGTCTTCCCCTGATGTCAGACAGTGCTGGCACCTTTCATCAGAGTTCCGCCTCATCCATACTGTCACACCATACTTGTCCGATCCTCCTGTGTACCACGCCCCCTCGAGTTGTTTTCATTAGTCCTGTGTATTTAAGTCAGAGTATGTTTCCCCAGTCCTGTTATTAACGTCTTTTTGCCATTGCTGCCTGTGTGTTCGGTGCTGTTTCTCTCTTTTCCACATATCCCTGAAGTACCGCACTTCGCTTCCTTTTGTGCCTTCAGCATTTGTGACACATACCACGTGCCACTGTTCTGTCAGATAAGCAGATACGGTATCTAAAGCATACACAAATCAAATTAAAAATTATTGTCAAATTTTATACAAAGCAAAAGGTTGGACTTTTGAATCCCTTTTGAGTGGAGGGTGCTGACTCCCCCTGCATTTAATGTGATTAAATGTAATTTTCCCACAGGAATGCCCATTTCCTCTCCCAAAGCATGTGCTTATCCCCATGACCCAGGATGGACTCCAGGACCCCCTGCAACCCTTTACTAGATAGGTGTTTGGAAGGTGGATAGATTGGTCTGTCTACATACTGTTGCAGGGCAGCATTAGGCCAGGGGGGTTGTATCCCACCTCTGCTCTGAGTGTGTGAAGTTTGTCTGTTCTTCCTTTATTCTCCACTTTGCCACTGTAGTTCAAAGACACAAAGCTAGATGGAATGCTGTCTTTAGATTACTAATAGCAAAGGACTGATATCAAATGTCTTGCCAATTACGCCTGTCCATCAGTGTGCCATTACGGGCTCTGACCGTCCATGCCATCTCCCTTCCTACATGTCTGGATGGTGCCCGGGGTGGGCACCTTTTGAGCTGGATTCCTAATCCAATCCCAAGAATGGGGTGACATTGTGGATTTGGACTACCTGAACATCATCGGTGCGACCTTCAAGGGGGACCTTCATGG
>JABFDZ020000043.1:13572261-13583088 GCA_019775955.2 Pollimyrus isidori
AATATATTTCCATGTGAATTTTTTAATGTAATTTCCAGTGCATAAACGGGTCAGAAGAAGTTTGCACTTCCATCCTCATAGGCACGTTCATGTGTGTGAATAAAACAACGGGAATATATCCCCAATGTAAGGGGTCCACAGTGGACCAAACAACTGGCCTCTGACTATGACGGTCTCCCATTATTGCTTGCTCTCATTTATACATCTACGTATCACCTGGATGTGCAAAGCACAAAAGCATTCTGGGAAAAGCACGAGGGTCACAGAGGTTATGTGATGTGCACATATGCATCATGTCACAGCAAAGGTGTCTTGACACCTTTAACCCTTTTGCTTCCATCATCATGAAAATGAATGAATGTAATTGTCAGTGGCAAGGCGACCTTGAGAGTCTATGTGAGAGTTTGGCATTGAAGGGCATACGATATTAATAGCAGTGAGTAATATTTAAATGTAGAACGGTAAGTTCTAATGGGCTTTAAATTTCTACTCCTCTTGATCCATTATTGCAAGACTGCTTATATTGACTTGGCTGTGCTGTTTATTTCATGCACATGTGCAAATATCACACAAATATTTAAACAACAATTTAATTACTTTAAAATTATTAGTACACTAATATATGTTTGCAGATATAAATTGTGGCGGTATACCTCCAAGCGGGTGCTGATGATGCTGAAATGCAGCAGTGCCCTAAATTTTGTGTGATAAAGCATGTAAGTGTGCAAGGAAAAAGATACGGCCAGATGAACGGTTATGTCTGTGGAGGTATTCCAGCATGCATACCACATTCATCCAGTAAATGGAGGTAAAGCTCAACAGGAGGACACATATTGTTTAAATAAGAAAACTAGGTCAGGTCTGATCATACTCAACATGTACAGATGGAATGAAAGGGTCTCATTTGATGCTCCTGGTGTTTTTAGCACTTATGCAAGGCTGCAGCATGTAAATATTGTTTGGGGGTGGAGGGGGGTGGGTTACACTCTCACTAAATTAACCTCCAGCCTGTATGGCAGCGAGGCTGGAGGCTGTGATTCACACATGTGGTGCTTATTTTTAGCTTTCTGACCTTGTGATTGCACTAGCGATGGTGGCCAAATGAAACGCCATTGGGGTAGGCTGCTCCGTTAGGGGTGTGTGGTCCCAAAACTGAAGTCTGCCTCCTGGATTGCGATGGATCCATATGCCCCAGAATCTGACTGCATTGCGGATCCACATGCAAACATGCATTCATCTTAGGAATCGCCTCTTACGTTATTCTTGCACTGCTAGAGTCAGCCACGTTGCTCTGCCTTTATATGGAAAAGGTCGCCTAGTCTTTTTTTATTTTTTCATTAATGTCAGCTGGTATGCATATCCGTCTGCTAGCTCCACATCATCTTCTCCCCACCATAATCCTGGTGGGCAGTCACAGGAGTGCCCCATGTCACCATGACCAGAAGCCCCTCTGCCGTCTCTAGATTGGTCGTGACCCAAAGTGAGTTTCACCGAGTCCAGTCAGAAAGCAATGGGTCGCTTCAAACCCTACCTGTACTCAATTGACTGTATGTGTTTCAGAATGTTACAATCTGATTCAGCGAAGATGGTAGCAGGGATGTGAGTTACTGTAACAAAGGGTTATATAGAACACAGGAACACTGTTTTTATAAGAACATGCACAACAACAACTGCATAAACCTAGTCAGCTGTGATTAACATACTGTATCCTTTCTGTAGGCTGTGAAGTTGAGCCTGTCAAATATACTTTAACAAATGGTACTGCAACTGAACGTACTGCTCAGGAGAACAAATTCAATGTGATATATGGCCCTATCCTTCTGACTGCCATAGCTCAGAATCATTTCCATAAAGAAAATGCGGAGATAAGGATCCATCTTTGCATTTGAAAAGTATTAGCTTCACACTAACTCATGTTTTATTTATTATTATTGTTTTGGGTAAAATATGCAGTCGCCTGCTTCACACAGCGGTGTGGAGGTACGCCTGTGCAGGTCGCAGATTGGGGGAGTCATTAGCCTCTAAATGTTCACTTGAAACAGCATTAGCAGAACAGGAATGGCTTCAAAATGCTGCTCTTATGCGAGGCCTCTGAAGGACGATTAGCCGAAATGATGAACTCGCTCAACCGACAGCAGAGCTCAGGATCAGATCATTCGGCATCCTCATCTGCATCCGTTTCGCAGGATGTCTGTCTGCTCGCAGTACCTCCCTCGCCTCCTATACCCGCGCGTGTCTTTGGCAGACCAGGCCGAGCGGCTGGGAGCTCTAGCTGCGCTCTGGCTCCGTGTGCTGCTGCTGCCGCCGCTGTTGTCGCTCTGAGACGCTGCGTCGCGAGGCGAGAAAAGACGGGCTGGCCCACGATAAGAGAGAAGCTGCCACCCTCTCTGGATCCACGTCACGTCCGTCGCAGACGTCCGGCTGTGACTGCTCTTCTCACCCCAATCCGTCCTTCACTGGTAGATTAGAGCCTTCCAGACGACACGCTTATCCAGCTGAGCCGCATGTCAAATTCGAGAGACTGCCCTGCGCTTTGCTTGGAACCCCGATTGAGCTAGGTTGCCCCATTTTAGAATGAGACCCGTATTTGTGGTAAGAAGGGGCTGTACCTTTGGAGATTGGGATGCTAAACTGGGACTAGGTTCCAGTGATAGAGCCCTTGGTCGTGGTGGGTCCAGAGTGCAAATCTGAAGAGCATGTGATGCTCAGAGCTGTCTGTAGGAATGCGAGACATCGGTCTCAGTGCCTCTTTACCTGAGATGCTGTTTCGTGTAATTTCACGTGTTGCATCATCTCTTAACAAATTAAAGAACCGTGATCGTGCTTCTGGGTTCTCTTTGATGATAAAACAGCAAATATGAGAGTGAATAATATATAAGAATCCTAGCACTAAGCAGACTTTGACTTCTGCTTTTAATTTAGTGAACCTCAAATGTTTTTACTAAACCCATTGCACCTCCAGCCACTTCACAGTGGGTTTAATACACCATAAATCCATTTAGTAGATGTGCAAACATTTTCCCCTCTATCAGCATTTAATAAGTTGAGTGTTACATGGAAGGACAAAGGAGGGGGGTATTTTACTGTATATGCTGTAAATGCAATTTTTTTTTAGCGATCACATGTTTGGACTTTTAAACAAAGTAGGGCAATTAAATTAGGCTGTGACACTTTAGATGAAAAATAAGCAGCTACATGTAAAATAAAGTAATCCCTGCATAGTTTTTTTCCCCCATTCAGAATATTTGCCCTTTGAGTGAAAAAGAAAAAAAAAAACTGAAGAGCACCTTGAAATGAGAAAAGCCAGGAGTAATTCGGCTGAAAATAGACAAACACTGGCCAGCGGCAAGCTATGCGCTCTGTTCTTTTGAAAAAACGGGGCTTACTAAATTTGCCCAGGATGTGGAACCTGTGCAGATACCCTAAACAGCAGACAGGAAGGGTACTGTTGAGTCATGGGATGGTCTGCAGCGGCCAGACCATCACCACGCCCGGCCGTCTCCACCACACGCCCCAGGGGATTTACAGTGAGGAAATGAAGGCGGGGCCTACAAGGTTATGCCACACCCCTTTCTGCCAAGGGATGTGTCAGGGGACGGCAAAGACCTTAAAATACCCACTGACCACTAAAAAAAGGTGTGCTGATGCATCATTTTGAGCGGTAAGGTTGGGGGCCAAGGAAAATGATGCAAGAGGAAAGGGATAGGAGTTTACATGGTGAGCTCATCTTACTGCGATGGCAGTGCAGATCTCCGACACCGCCCCCCCACCCCCCTCATGATTGGGTGTTCACAGTAGCAAATGGTGACAAAGGAGGGTCACTCATACAAATTGTACAAAAGTTAAAGTACCCGGCTTCCATTTACATTGCATTACAAACTGTGAATTTAAATTTCCATGTGCGTTATAGGATAAATACATTTTCTGTGTATGCCCGTTGATTACTCACAGGCAGACCCTTTAAATAAAAAAAAACCCAACAGATTAGCAAATTATTGGCAGGAGTCTTGGTTATTCTGCTCAACAGCACCTCTGACTGTAGAGGTATTATTAAAAGGGGAGAGAGGATGGAGAAGGGGATGAATTAATCACTCCTGCCCACACCAGAAACACACTATTTTTATCATCACAGTTAGGTTGTTCTGGTAAAAATAAGGATAAATCCCCAAGGGCATTAGTAGGAGAATTACAAGTGTTTGCATAATTCAGTTTGTAGGCATATAGAGATATAATGGACTAGCGGCTGTATTAGCCATGAAGCAATGCATGATGGGATTGCATTATGTAACTACACAATGTCAGTGAGACTGTTGATGAGAGACTTTGTTGAAAACTGATCTGAAAGCAGTTTGTGAAGGCAATGTTTTTTTTTCCTGTTTCCAGAATTGAATGTGTTACATCTCTATCTAGACAACGAAGTGCTTTTTGATGTTGACATACCTTGGAATGTCATAGCACTCCGAAGCTTGTTCATTTAATTTAATATGTAATTATATGTATATTTAAATATTTTTTGTCTGTTTGTATCAAGAGTTTTAATTACTACTGTCGTCTGTATTTTCCCAAAGCAGGTGGTGGGTGTGTAAGTTTGTTGGCCAACTTTCACAGACCAAATTAACGAGCAGTTAACCTGCAACTATAACCCTTCTCGCAGAAAGTCAAAGAGGGGAGACCAAAGTGACTCCGAAGCACTTTAGGGAAACAGAAGCCGGTGACAAGTTTAATAATAAGTGGAGGAATGAAAGATGTGGCCGGGATGCTGGTGGTTGGTTCTATTTATGGCAAGATGATCAGCCGGCGGTTTAAGCGGCTGCTTTTCGCCGAGATGGTGCATTATTTCAGCTCGATTGGTTTCTGGAAGTCAGAGGAGCGTGGCTTATTGGGCTGACATCACGCAGCTGCATTGCGGGCCCGGAACGTCACGACATGCAATGGGCAGACCGGCACGGCCAGTCGTAGGGGTCTCCACAGCATCGGAATCCAAGGCATGGCATTACTCTAAAACAGAGGCAAGCATGCAGTAACTGATGCGTGGGGCGTTAATTGCATGCAGTGCAACTGATGTCAGCGTGTGACACGGGGCACAGTGAAAGGTGATGACACTCACCCGTAGCTTTGCAAATGACGTCGTGCTAGTAAATGACACAAGAGTTCTCAGCCACAGTGCTCAAATACCACAGAGTGATAATGGATGACACGAAAAAAATGCTTCTAGCGCTTTCTCAGGCAAAATTATAGCTCGGAGCGCATTTTCACCAAACTTTCTCTTGCTAATTGATGATGTTCCCCGCCTTTAACAAGCCCTCTGTTACTCGTTACACTTGATCTGTGTTTTCTCTCTCCCTGGGAAGGGGCATATTCTTTTTTTCTCACCAACTGAACATATGAGCACATGTATATATAATCCCCAATGTCGGCAGTGCTCAGCCAATGAAGAGGAATACCCCAGTGCTGCCCCCTAGTGTTCCACACTTGTTTGTCGTTCCAGGCTTTTGGCATATGACTTGCGAGATTTTGAATTTGTCAGGCTTGTTGTCATTAAGCCCTACTCTAGGTTGTAACAGATTGACTGTTAACAGATTGAATTTTATGCATACAGCTGTTCTGTAATGTTTCTTACATCTACAACTGTAACCAGAAACGACATAATCTAACTGCTTTTGTATACCGACAGCGTACATCAGAGTAGCTAACTCTCCTAACCTGACATTGCACGTCTGGCTCAAATTCCAGTGCTCTCTTCATTTCACACACTTCTATCTCCTGTGGCTATGCAGATTGCAAAAAAAGCTACTTATCGAGCCGCAGTTGTGGAAGTGCTGCTTAATTTGAGGGCAGATCTTCATGGTGAATTCCATCTGTGAGATAATAAGTGGGGAATGACACGACAGGACATCGCAGGATTGAACTTTGTCCAGTGCCCAGAGTCTGTGGCCACCGGTACTGCTAACATGGGGCGTAATCAGACGGCAGTGCTCATCGAGGGCTTGGCGATATCAGAAAGTCGATAGCCGAGAAGGGCGCTTTTGTGAGTGACGCATTGAGATTGGGGCTTTGCTCCTTTAAAGCTGTGACATGCCTGTGCCGTTCAGATATTTTAAGCTTGCAATTTCAGATATTAAGTATAATTTGCCTGTGAATGATAACATATCTTTCACAAAAATTATGCAGAAAATCCTGTAATTCAAGTTTCTTGAAACAGTCCAAGCGCCTAGTCTGATAGACTCCTATCACGCTTAATTGCTATGAGAGAAATTACAGAAATAAGCCCTTATAACATATGTACAAAAACGCAACATATAGCCTTCAACTACCTAATTAAATTCAGAACTGCAGCTGATGCTGTTAAACAGCAGTGTTATAAAATAATCACAATAAACACAAGCTATCAAAACACAACCATTCCATTTTTCAAAAAAGTGTTAATTTGGTAAATCTTCTGACAGCACATGTATTCTTCTGTTATCCTCCCTGGAAGGAAAATTGTGGACGTTTTATGTATTTTCCTTGCTTGCACTTTAGGTATAGTGAAGGCCCCTCAGACACATGTCAGACTAACATGACACATGTTGTCTATTTCGCTACAATTTTCATTTGAATGTGACCGTATCTCCTTATCTGGGGGCACCTTGGTGTCGGATAATTGAGGAAATTGGAAGGAGGTTGGAAGAGCAGTTTTAATATATGAATTAAAATGTTTCACTGAGGCATGAAGGAGGTCAGAACGTGCTCCCCAGGGAGGAAGGGGAGTGGAAGAAGTAGATATCTGCAGCTCCTGCATTGTGGAATTGGGAGTGCATGTTCCCAAAATGGAGTTTACCTGTGATAAAATTAAAAGGGAGGTGTTCTGAGTGAGGGACAGGTTAGTGGACCACTCTATGCACTAATTGTGCTCTAATTGTTGATAGTTAACTAATTGTGGATAGTTGAGAATATTGAGCAATGCTCCTTTCTCAGACCAGATCAATGGTCACGGTTATGTGCTAATTCTCAGTTATCGGGACTATTTACATCATTGTTTGATAGAGCATAAAAGGTGACTGTTCCCTCGGTGGAGCATGCTGGGAAAATCACTATTACATCCTCCAGCCTTCCTGGTCACCCCCCCACATTTGCAATTCATACAATGGGGGGGAAATGTTATCCACAAAGGGTCGGTGTGTATGTGGGTTTTTGCTGCAACTCCCAAAATTAGATTACTAAATAGGGGACTGATAGGCTGAAGAGTCCTCACGCCTGGGTTTGAGCAGCTAACCTAAAAGTTATCCCACAAACCTGCATACGCACTGGCCCTTTCTGTATAAGATTGCTCACCCCTGATCTATACCATTTCCATCTTTGAATAAGTAAAATGGATCCAACACAATGGAGATTCCAAATAGCAGTGAAGGTTAGCAAGTCAACCAACCATTAGAATGGTGTCTGTCAGGACACCACCATCAGTGATACATCTATATTATACTGATGTTGGTTCCTAAAGTGAAAAGTAGTTTCAGGAGGTCTCTAACCAACAGCATATAGGAACCAATAGTAAATGAGCTTCCAGCAACAGAAGTACCAACCAAAAGTCACTCTTTTGCATACTTTAACATAAAAATGTTCTGAGGGCAGAAGGAAAGATGATTCAGACAGAAAACAAATCAGCTTGTAGAGGAGGCAGGTCCAAACGATTAGATGAGGTGGGACTAGGAAACCTTACTAAGATCTGATTGGTTTTCTCACTGAATCAATCATTTTTCGTTCTGAACTCAGAACAGTTTTCTGCAAGTAAAACTCCAAAAGTCACTCAGCCACCTTCTACTTGATGCCCGCAGATAGTAGTTATACTGTTTATTCTTTAATAGAATGTTATTTTATCCAATGCGACTCAGATATCTTTTGCAGCTCAGCTTCCCCAGAAGGATGGAACTCTCCCCATGGGAAACATATACAATTTGCCACAGGCTCAGCTGTGTTAATTCCATGCCTGACAAACTTAGCATGTTTAGGTGAAGTACCTGATTGCTGACTGACAGCCATTGACAGAAATCAGCCATGGAAGGCTGAACAGCCTCCAATTACAAGAGAGGAGGTATTAGATGGGGGCACAGCTATCATTGGGGCAGAAGCCTCTGCTGGCCTTCTGGAGCTCCTCAAACCCAAGTCACAGCATTCTGCACTTTTTTGACAGCTTGAAAACCAAAATCCAATGGGAGTGAATCGGACTAGAATCTGCACTCAGGGCTTGAGAATATGTCAATAAAAATGTGTCTTATTTTTGTACAAGACAGAAAAGATACTTCAAATGTGTGTTTTTTTTCCTACATTGTGCTAACTGAGTTTTGCTAAGTATAGCTTTTAGGAAAAAAAAACATTCTTGACTTTCCAGCAATTTTATTTTTCAGGTTACAATAGAATGAGGAAGAGAAATCTTCAAGTACATTTTTTCTGTCGACTAGGACAGGACATTTGACCAGTGAGGGCCACATCGATTCAGAGGCAATCCCAGCAACATATTGTATAAAGTGGATCACACCTTGGATGGGATTTTGGTGTGATGCAGCAGTACCAGGAAGACCTGTCACATATTCAGGTTGATAGCATGCATTTATGTTATGAGAGAGTCAGCATAAACAAACCCGGAGAGGGCTAGATTCAAACTGACAACCCTGAAGATGAAGAGAAACAGCTCTACTCTATGCACATCCATGCCATTATGCACATCACTAAAAATAAAATTAAATGCAAAATGCTTGTGATTATTCTCTGATAAGTAGCTTTTTTTGCAATCTGCATAGAGTGAAGGAAGGGATACTTTATATTATATTCATTTGGAGAAAAATGACCTGATGGTAAGGACAGATGAGTCAGCTGGTGCAGCAAAGACCTGGATTGTGACCAAAATGGTTCGCCAATTTAAATACTAGGCGGGGAACTATTCTTTGCTGGACAAGGTGGCAAATTGTTTCAGTAACTGTGTAACTGTGCAGCTCTGCAAATGACATGTGGAGTAATGGAACAGTAGTGAACTGTAGACCCTACTCTGGGTGTGTACCTTCAAGATGAAGCGCACAGAATTAATTCATACTGCGCTTGATTGTTTCAAGGTGGGATTACGGCAAAGTTACATATTCTTTGTTAGAACTGAGTGTAGCTCTTCCTCATAGAGAAGGAAATCCCTTCGCAGCATCACTGTGACCTGCGCATGCTGGTCTCGGAGGCCTCTCTTAACAGGTAGGTCGACACCAATGTGCTGTAGCAGGTGCTTAGAGTACAGAAGGGTGCCATTCAGACTGACTCGCGTCACTATCGGACCACTCAGTGTGTGGCATATCTGTGGCGTGCTGGGTGCCTCCCACCTACAGCTATGTTCTGCTAGGCCTTCTTATCTCACCTTCCGGGACTGGCAGTAGGCATGTGCAAAGGCAGAGAAGAACTATTCAGGATTATTTACCTCGTTCCTCAAACCTCTATGGATAAATCTTGCTTCTATATAAAATCATTTATGTGCTGTAACAATAGCTGTATTTTCAGTAAGACACAATAGGTGAAGGAGAACAAGCTTCAACAATTTGTTTCATAATTTCCAGCTTATGCATGTTACTGATTATATGCAATTTATATTATTTTGCATACGTACATGGGTTCATACCAAGCAGATCTGGTCTCTTCAGGATATACAAATATTATTTTTGCAGCTGAAGTGCCTAAATTTAATACACATTTCCCACGGTATGCAGAGTCATATACAAAGTCAACAGTCATGATTTTAGTCGCTTAGTATGAATAATGAACATTTTAACATATATTTTAATGTATATTTTCTCCATTTACACTGCTGTTTTGTGTATATATATGTATACACACACACCATATATATGGTCATTTTTAATCAGAGGTCCAGGTCCATAAATGCAGCAGTATGCACAGAATATAAAAATGGTCCCAGAGGAAGACTGATCTTTGCGCCTCATTGGAGATGTTGATGACACAGCCAATAATCCCCTGTTTTCCACAAAGCCATCAAGATGTTTCCAGCTCCCAGCACAGGAGTGAACATCATTTAAAAAAAAAAAAAAAAAAGGTTTTATTTCCTCCACAAAAGCCCCCTCTGTGTGCACCGGTGGCACTGCGAGTGAGTGATGAGTTGTACAACACTACTGCAATCGTCTGTCCCTTTGCCTGGAGCGTGAAATGAAGGGAGGGGAGCGATGCTGGCATGCGCGGCCCTCATCACGGTAATACAGCCATATAAACAGCCACTGAAGTCATTTTTCTCAGCACAGGAGTCATGAGCATAGCTGAGAGTGAGGTGCTAAGAGTATGGCTTTGCTGCGCCTTCAGGCTGAGAACGCAAGAGGCATCAGCATGTCAACAACAGCCCAGCGGTCCGTTAAATATGGGCAGTTTTCTTTTAATTAAAAAATAAGTCAGGAGAATCAAGGTCATAATTGTCTTTGTCGGCAACACACACATGCAGCTGATATATCAGACCACAAAAAAAAGGGAGTTTAGCTTTGTGATGCTGTGTGCAGCCGAATATCTGTTGTGCGTGTGTGTGTGTGTGTGTGTGTGTGTGTGTGGTCCAAATATCCCCACAATGTGATGAGTACCCATTTTTTTACCTGGTCCCCATATGGTAAAACTATTTTATAAAAATCCGTGATTGCAATGAAAAAACTGGAAATGTAAAAACCCTTGTATTTTGTTTGGCTATTCATGGTTATGGTTAGGGCTGGGTAGGGGTTAAGGTTGTCATAGTTAGCATTAGTATTTTTCCCATTGAAATGAATGAGTGGTCAAAAAGATATGATTACACAACCGTGTGTGTGCGTGTGTGTGTGTGTG
>JABFDZ020000043.1:13587113-13607685 GCA_019775955.2 Pollimyrus isidori
GTGTTTGGCCACTTATAATAAAACCTCAGACTTTCATTATTCTGCCACTTTTTCATGATAACTGAGTGAGTGTGATGAGGACACCAAAGGCACCTCATAGTGATATTGACTCAATTACATCACGGGGATGACCAGAAACTAGGTACAAAAAACAGAACTAACACAAAAACAATAATTTACATGGGGAAAAAGACAAATCTTACTCATTAAAAGACAGGTGCATGATTGAAGGCTGCACATGTAGCCCATTTAGATTCGCAGCCACCCAGGAAGCAGAGGAACACACTAGGAACAGAACAGACTGAGGAAACACTTGGAGATGGGAGATCCAGCGACACCTGCTGGCCAAAGGGAGAGATGACTGACTGAAGGGGCAAGATGAGGACCAATCCTGACACCTCCACTGAATATAAAAATGAATTTAGGGCGGAAACTCTGATTGTTTATGTAACTTCACATCATAAAGATATCAAAAACAATATGACTATCAGACCTCAACATAAGTTAAGCATATTTCTGTTTAACTAAAAGGACAATTTTGACAGTAGAGAGATAGTTTGAGAGAGTATTAATAGTAACAATTAAAAATGACAGTGTTAAGTTATACTGCATAAGGATTTATTTTTTATGAGCTAAGAGATGCCTGGGAAGTAGCTGTCATTTTGAAAATGACATATCACTTCCCTGTCACCGGGTGTTTGTCCAGTGGGCACGATCACGACAAGGGAGAGCATAGAAACAGATGCCAGCCCCGTGTCGCCTGGCGACAGCCGTCTGATAGGATGGCGTGTCACATGTGGCCACGTCGCTGCGGCGACAGCTGCAGAAGATGGGAAATGGAAAAGAGGAGTAAGCGTGAATTTCACTACCCCGGGGGGTCTGTTCTCAGGGGATGAGATAGTCGTCATACTAAAAAATATAATTAAGTTATTATTGTAATTACAGTGTTTTTTTCCTTCTCCATAAAATGAATGTAGAATTTGAATTTTATGCTTGATACAGAAAAAGAGCATTATGCTTCTGTTTCATTGAAGACAGTCACATGTGGTCATCAGTAACGGAAATGTTAAAGATATATCTGACTTTCCAAGTTGGAGCTGACAAATCTATTACTCTGAAGCAGAATGGATCTCAGCAGGCTAGAGAAGTGAGGGAACCTCAGTGTATATTCTGGGGAACAGGAAGAGGAACCACCAGTGTCAGCACATGCTCTGGTTAGAGATATCGTTACTGGGCAGGTTCTTCAAAGCACTCTTAAGAAGAAAAGCAAATTACAGGAAGACAAGGTATCTGATAAATGCTGTGGGTTGTTTTCATGGCACCATGCCACAGGGGAGTGAGAGGTCAGCAGGAGTCACTTAATGATGATAATCTGTCTTGGCTTCCAGCACCGTGTGAGTGAACCTCAGCAGAGACTGGCAGCGATGCGAGAATGGAAGAGGAAGAAGAGGAGGAGGAAGGAGCGTAGAATGTCATTCCGTAGGGAGATGAGTTGGATATCCCACTCCCTCAGTTTCCTGCCCAACAGCCAGACATTATGCTAGATCGTATGTCCTTACAAAGAGATGATTACTCTATAGACACATGCCAGGGTCATGTGACATGAGAAATGACATATAGCCAAAAACACTAGCTTGTGCACAGTCTCACTAATTCCATTTAGATTATTAATAGGAGAACATTTACATAAGAATAATATCTAGTAGGCAGAATGTTCTATAAAAAGGTGACACCTATTTTCTCTACTTTCGGGTTGCAATGTCCCATCCTAAAAAAACAATGTCCGATCACCTGACTTCTATAAATGTGCTGCCCAACCGCATACATCCTGTCGGCTGACTATATACGCTCCCTTCATCTCCTCCTTTCATTTCCTCTACTTCCCACAGAATCACTTTCAACAGGTTTAGTCTCCAATCAGCCGATTCCGAAAGATCTGAGAGCATATTCATTCACCTGAAAATTTAATTTTCAAAGACTCATCACAGGAGTCATCTTGCCTTAGAGCGAGCTTTGTTCTTTTCCAATAATTACTCCCCCACCTCCCACCTATGATGGAAAAATTACATAATTACACTGTTGTTGCAATGAGCCGTTGCTGACACACCATGGCAAACGTCATGATTTAACGGCACCCTGTATGTGCTGGACAACGATCATTCTGCTTTATCTCCATAACTGCCCAAACCTTCAGACGTTTCCTTCAGATGTGTGACGCGCTAAATGTTGTAACTGTACACATGGTGGCTTTTGCCAAAATGTCGCATTCTATCGAACTCTATTGGAGATGCGTATAAACGGACACTTGACATTTCACCGGCACCTTTGGGCGAAATCCCATTCCAGTGATTTCACTGAAATCCCAGTTCAGTGATTTCGCTGATCCATCACCTGGCACCATCTTTCCTTCCCTGTAGACTTTCTCTCTGCTCCGGTCCCATCTCTCCACAACATAGTGACGGCAACACGGGGAGTGCAGGGTGGATGGTGATCACCTACTCCCACCCACCCGAAGCTTAAAAGGCTCCATATTGATCCACTCTCTCTGCTGGCGAAGATGGTGGAAAAAAAACGGCTGGCTGAATGAAACTTCACCACAGTGGACCAAGACATGGCCTGGGAGAGAACATAATGTACAAAGAAATGTTCTGCACCTACAATAGATAGAGAGCATTAGGTTAAGTCATTAAACATTTATGTATTTTCAATAGCCGCTCATGCAGTGACGTCACTGTGATCTGGCAGTGGGCACCCAGTGTGGCAATGTGGACTCAATGGTGTGGCAGTTCATTACAGGACACTCAGAAAAACGGTCATTCCCTTTCGCCATTTACTTCAGCTGTGTCTTTGGACTCTGCTAGACGCCTGGGGGGGACAAGCGGAGAAAGAGCGAACTCCGCGCACACAGAAACGGCAGGAAATCAAGCCCGCAATGCAGGAAACACTGCACTTTGCTGGAAATGGGTTTGACATATGCTTTTTTAGCTACAAGTCAGCCATTGTCAGAGTACTCAAATCAAAATCTGTTCTTAAAAAAGGGCAGATGTGTGTGAGTAAAAGCCCTGGCAGAGCAAGGGGAATTTCACTCTATCGACTGTATAACGATGATTCTGCCACGAAGATCGGCCCACTTACTACGATCCTGAGCAGATATCTTGTCATCAGCAGGTGTTGGCTAGTCTGGAGCTGATCTGGACCATGTGCTCCATTTCCATGATGCAAACCCAGCGTATGGTACTCCTATCGACCATCAGAGAGCCAACCTGAAGTTTGTGTTTTTATTTGTGTCTTAATTTGTGCATCAAGACCAGGGTCAGTGTAGCCTTGTAAGTTCAAAACAGTGTTTTTTTCCTCCGACCATTATGAGACCCATTTGAAATCTATGGCTGAAGATCAATGTCATGGGGACAGATATTTAAAAATGTGCGATGGCACTAATAACATTAATCTCTTGCTTACATTTAAACATTTATACATGCATTCATTCTTGCATTTATCCATCTTAGATTCGGAAACGTGGCCCCATTGTGGTCACTAAATTAAAGTCGTTAGTAATTTTTTAATTCCCCCGTGCCCTGTCCTTCCTGGGACCGGAAGCCTCAATGTGACCCAATACTGCATAAGCCCTTATGGAAGATGGATGATTGCAAGGATGGTTCTATGTGTGCTTGCATAGTAGCTAGAAAAAAATGACCGCTTTGTACTTAATTCCAGTCAGCCTTCAAAAAAGAGTAATGGGGCTTTAAACCATTTTAGTGCAGTTTTCTTTTTTGGGATAGACGGTCTATAAATGTGCTTTATATACAATACGCTACATTAAACGTAGACATTTGTGTAAATCCATAAATAGCTATTGTATCGGGAGTAATGAAATACAGAACTTTATACTGCATTGTATACGTGCATTTTGTGGGCTTTAAAATGTATTATTTACACATATTAACTCATGGTGGAGAAGCAGAAGCAAAGTGGGAAGGCCACATTAATGTAAGAGAGCTTTTACTGAGGATTAATATCAAATGGCCTTTCATTATGGGCCATAAATCATACTATGTACTACAACTGGAGTGGGCTGGTCAGGCAAGCAGAGTGTGGGCTTCCAGTAAGGCTGAGAGTGAAAGGACTCAGATTAAGCTCAAAAATGCTGCACACTTCAAAACAAAAGGAGAGGGCTCTGGATCTGTATTGACTACTGTTTCCCAACCCTGTCCTCGGTCACAGACAGCCCACGTTATTGCTCCCAGAGAGCCGGAACATGGACTACCTGTCGGTCCCTAAGGACAGGTTTGGGGAACACCGGCATAGACTGATAGGCTGTGCAGTACACACTGCCTGCCTTGAACTTGTTCCAGCCCCAGTCCTGCCTCTTTACAAATATCACTGAAAGAAATTGCCTCTAAAGCTCTCCGGTATATAGATCCACAGAATGCTTCAATTCCCCTCCAGCTCCTGACTACAGCAGAAGACCTGCTTTAACCAGGGTTATAATTAATGCATCGCTATCAGTAATGCAAAACAGTGCTCATTCCCCCATTCCTTCTGTGCTTTTCACTATTATTTAGGAGATCATTTTTATTCTAATTTTTGTAACGACAGTATTGCGTCGTCATTTGCTTCTGCCTCTAAATATGATCAGAGTTCTTGTTCCCTGTTTTAATTCCATCACAGGCACTTGTGCTGTAAGCCACCTGTTCCCATTTACTCTATGGGCCGCCGGTATCATCCTCACAGTCCCACCCACACCCCGGCAGGCACCCAGTGGACCATGGGGGTTGGTGGGGGGGGCAGCCACCTGGTCCATCAGCCATAACAGGAGCCCGTGTGTGTTCTGGGGTCTGCTGGGGAGCCTTAGCACCGTGGACACTGTACCCCACTAGCTGATGTGTCACCAGACTTGCATGATACAGCACTTTCTAAATCATTATTAAGAGACAATTATGTTAGGAAGGACACTAAACAATTAAACTGCAGCCCATTTGCTGAATAAATTCTACAAAAACTATGGGTGTTTTAGTCTAGTGCACGGCTCATCAATCTAGCCGAGGTGCACATTTTGAAATGAATTATTAAAGCAAGTAATTTGAGTTTGTAATATATTGTTTCACACTGTGACCCTGAACTGGATAAGCATTATGGAAGAGGGATGGAGAATATTGTTTCAGCACAGTGACAGCCAACCTGTAATGATTGGTTACATGCTGGCAAGTTCATATTTTTCATTGATTACTATGGTCAGATTTATCCATGAATCATCTTTATAAAGACGCATTAATGCAATGCATTCATTATATTTATTGTAACAGGTACAATAGCTCAAATAACTGCCCTGCATTCTGTGCTGCTTAATGTGAGATGTGAATGTGTTTCATTATGTCGTGCTGAGCCTGTCTCCAGTCTTGCACCTCCTCACTTTCCACTGTCTCCTGTCGAACAAGGCAGGATTGAATCCAGATGTCAGCAACCTGGGTGTGAGACAACAGAAGGTTCTGGAATCCTGAGCATCTTTGCTTTTGTTTGTTTGTCATTTCCCCCCCGCTGTTTGGTGGGGGCTTATCGACTCAAAACACGCAGCTGCATTCAAGTTGAGTTTTCAGTAAATAGTGAAGTTTGGATATTTGCTTAAGTTTACTCAGCTGCTGTAATGCTTTAAATAGAGTCTATTAATTATACATTGCTATTCCTGAAAATGCTGCTGGTATTTCACTTTATTAGCAATCACCCAATGACTTTGTGTTCAATTAAACTAAATGGATAGCGCAATTTGTTTTCGTCAGCCGGAAGATGCAAATTGACACAACTTAGCAGTGGATCTTAGACAAACACTCCTGCGTAAAAGCCATAATGGTTGCTGTCCCTGTTTAGCTGTTCTTTTGCAGACTCCGTTTATAGCTGTGCCACGTCGCCGTCAGCGCTGCTCATTTGTGCGCCATATCTGAGTTCACACTCCACGTTTTTTACCAGCTCATGTGGCTCGATGTTTACTAAAGGCTTTTAGATAAGCACTTTCTTTAATAGCACAACAGTATCTTCCTTCCTCCACTTAATTACAATGCCACCTGCTGCAAATTCAGATTAATATATCCATCCCTCTATATCTATACATTTGCCATTCCAGCTTATTCAGTGTAGCATCATGATGAGCTGGAGACCCTTCCTCGACAGTACTGGGCACACGACAGGGGACGCCCAGTCCGGATGCTAGTCCAGGGCAGGGCACACTCACACACACCTCGGCCAACTGAGATTCAGCAGCTCACCTAACTGCACGTATCGGAATTGCGGGAGGAAGCCGCAGTACCCAGAGGAAGCCCGCAGGAACACCAGGAGGACATGCAAACTCGACATGCACAGAGGGAATGTGGGAGGCCATAGTGCTGGGTCTCTGCCACCCTATTCATTTTAATGGATTAAATAGATCCATGATATTAAGAGCTTCCTCTGCATACATGCATGAGACAAATAGCCCTCCAAGACAGGGAAAGCATCACCAGACACAGGATGAAATCAGGTGACAAGCCCTGTTTCATTCCTTCACTCCGGGGGAGAGGCAATTTCATATCCAGCATTAGTGGGCCACAAACCCACATCCTATTACCCAAACCTGAGTCTAAAGTCAGTTCCATGGCCCCCACCTGGCTCCCCATTATTTTCATCCATTTTCTTTGCTCCGTGTGGAGAAGCCCTAAATAAAGGTCTTGTCACTTCATTCCAACTTCCAGATCATGTGAATCTATTTGCCATCTCTGCTAAGGAAAATCGCACAGACCTTCTGTGAATTTTGTTCAGGGGGAGACAGGAAAGCAGGTAATGGCTCAGTACTCATGGTGCCAATTGGAGGATCTAAAAATCACAAGATCGGAGAAGTCACTCTGCCACCTCTCCCCATCTCCACCCAAAAAAGAACAATGTGGCTCTGTTATGGTCTTCCAAACAAAGTCTCCCATTCCCCTGTTATTTTGTACAGAAACACTCGCCATAAGTAATGTTTGTATTGACTTTCCACTCATGTGCCAAACAGGCGGACAGGGGGAGAGCGAATCAATGTGGTCTAATGCCATCTTTATGGAGAGCGCACAAATTAAACCCCTATTGATCAAACGCGTCTCCATATTAAAGAAGTCCAGCGTGTTTGAAAGCTTGCGGAAACCTTCTGAAACCCAATAAATGCAGGGTGTGCGTGCTGCAACTTAAAAAGGGTGAGAAAACCTTGGAATTATCCTTAACATGTCGAACAGCCAGACAGTGTCGCATTTAAGCAGCAATCCTTTTACTCACACGACATGTCGAATCTCCTTGAGTTGCATGTTGGATTCGCTTATTATTTGATTACATTTTCTTTGAGATTCAGAGAAAGGAAGCTTAAACTGCAGTGCGGGTGTGGGGAGGAGAAAGGGTCAGAGGCTGGCTGTACGTGTCCTTCCAGGTGATCAATGAGGTCTTCATCCATCAGTGAACAGGGCAGATCCACATGCTGCAGTCATACCAGTTTTTCTAACTGTCTGCCTGGGGGACAGGACGAGTCCCCTTGTGGATACATGTGTTAATGCATATGCTCATTAACCTCTGCAGGACGTTCGTTGAGTGATACCACACCTACCTACTGTAACATACTGGAAGTTACTGCAAGTTGAAAGAGCACAAAGTGGACATTGTTTGTTGTTCCGCTCATTTTTATTAAGTTTCTACTGTTACTGTTGCGACCGTTGATGTGTGTGCACTCATTTTTGCAAGCTATTTAATCTGAATTTTTTTATATAATTGGCTTTACGGCAGTCACTTCTTAGGTACGCGTTGCCTGTAAGTTGCACGTTCTTAACCCAGAGACTGTCTGTACTAGTCTGCTGACACAATAAGTATTTTGTCTATCTGACTGTCACAGGAAAGCCACTCAAACACAATGAAAACATTAATACACCCATATACACCCATACGTATGCACAGTGTTGGGAACTGGCGGCATGAGGTCACTGTGTAACCCAGTCAGCCACAATGATGGCCTTGGGTGCAATGGAGATATCATAAAAAGTAAGCTAATGCTTTCATAGAGTAATTAATGGCCGTTCATGACACAACTGAACTACTATGGAGAACACAAATACATAACAACCAGAACCATGTTCAAAATTTTAGTCAGACAGCTGCAGAAGATTTTTGAGAGCTTCCTTTAAACACTGGTGAGCTTCAAAGAACTTCAGCTTTCTGGGTGTTCAGTGTTTCCTCCACAGAGGAGCTGAGACCTGTTTTAATCAGATATACTAGTACCTTGGGGCTCAACAACATTTTCCTTCTAATCTTCACTTTTGGAGCTTTTCCCCTGCCACCAAGAAGCAAGCTGTACCCAAGCTGTACCTGCACTGTCATGCGGTACTGTCATGCGGTACTGTCATGCGGTACTGTCATGCGGTACTGTCATGCGGTACTGTCATGCATTACTAGGCTGAAAGTGTGAGCACACCAGGTCAGAATGGCACAGGGATGCCAGTGATCTGCATTAATATGCATGGATTAAAAAGGCATCATATATATATATATATATATACTTGAACTTGAAAATTTCCATGCACCTATATAAAGACTACTACAGGGCAGCTGAACAGAATGGATTTGTAATTCAAATTCACGCAAGCTAATGCAAATTCTGCTGGCAGTTGATGCTAACATAAGACAGTGATTCTTACAGACATGCTACTGGAAATAGCACATAGTAAATCATGTTGTTCGGTACACTGTGTGAGCAGTAAATAAGTGTCTCTTTGGTTTTACGTCTCTGTCTCTGTCCAAACCCAGCAACGGATTTACTGGGCCGACCCTTCTGCAGTGGAAGACTGACACAAACTACGCACCCTTCACTGTGTGGCTCGGGTACGGGCCAGTTCCTTTGTGCCAGTGGAAAAGCATGATTTGAGCTAAGCAGCATCTCTACACCATCTCAGAAGGAGACAATGGCTTGGTGACAGTGATTGCTCAGAGACACTGCTCACCACTGCTGGCTTTTGGAGCCTAAAATCATCCGCCTTCTCCGGTGTATTTACATGCTAGAGCTGTGTGAAAGCATCAACGTGCCATTATTAAAATCGGCTTGTTACTATTCATGTCCAGCCCGTGTACTTCCACAGAAACAGGGTTAACGAGTCTCTTTGGCACACAGGCTTACGGAGTGACTTGCTGTGATTAAGAGGATGAGGAGGGGGGTCAGAAGGTGCCCGGGAAATAGGCGTGAGACAGCTTGAGTCTTTGGCCCGCGTTTAGCGGCGTGCGTGTGACAGGCTGCAGCACCTCCGCACAGTCACTGCGCGGTGGCTTACGTTTGCTGGAGCATGAAAATGTGACTAATTCATAGCTACAGGCCAGTTCATAATTTCATGCTACGTGCTAGGTTTTTGAAACGTCGCGCAGGGCGTCTTGACGACGGTCAGGGCCAGTACCTTGAATTATAAATTCTCCGCAGATAGCAGCCTGCTTAGCAATCAAGCGAAGGCTAACAGTTTGTTCAAAGTAGATTCAGCTTTGCTGTTTGTATGGATCTTATTGAATGGGATTATGTTGATTAGACTGGAGAGTCAGCTGAATTACCTCTAATCATTAATGTGTAAGGAGTGAATTTGTGGTCATAATTATAAGTATATTAATAGTAATAATGTAAGATCTTCTTGTAAAATCAGCAATACAAATCACAGAATTGGGAACTTGATGGCAGAACATTCTGATGAAAAATATATGTCATCCTTTACAGAGACTGCTGTGGTACGAAGAGATACCCATAACATAAATATGCATTTTTGCTTCAGAAAGGCGTATGTTTGTTGATCTCATGCTGGAACAGGAAGCTAGGCTTGGGGCCTACCCGCTCTGAGCGCGTGCAGATGGAGACGGCGTGCCGTGTTTCTGACAGGGCTCTTCCTCTGGCGGCACTCACCACAGTGCGCTTCAAAACACACCACTACTCTTGTTTAGTCTCTGATGTTCGTTTTTTGTCATTTTGGAATGTAGATGAGCATCAGGCCTATCATTATTTACATTTTTTATGTGTGATATTTTAATAACTCAGTGCTGTGTAGACGGCAATAAATTGCTCTGAGGAACAACAGCTCAATATTCCAGAGGGCTACTCAGTGAAATATATCGACCAAAGATAACACAGACAAACTCATTTGACATATTCATAATAAAATCAAATAAATTAATTAAAAAAATCAACGAGTGTTACAGCTGACTTTGAGCACAGTGATGCAGCGGCACTGCTGTTTTCACAGTGGGGTAGCAGTCAGTTTGCATCCTGAGAGTAACCTAAGCAAGAATCACTGAAAAACAGGCTGTTACGGCAATTTATCGACAGACACCTGTTTGAGTTATGCATCCCATTCACATTTTATGGCAAAACGTCTAAACATCATGCTACATTTATGAGACATATTTTTAATAGCCGAATAAATATTTGAATAACTGATGGAGACGAGCTCTGCATCAAGATGCGTTCTAGAAGCACAAAGGTAGCAGTAAGACATAGGCTACATCGGTAGATTTTCCAAAGCTGTTTATGTGTCATAGTGAAGCTGGGGCCTATACCAGAGTAAAGTAAAGACCACAAGATAGGGACCACTGTGGACAGGATGGTGCTTCAGGAAAACACTCATATGGTTGTTAAGATTTATTTAGGTATAGCACACCTCCTTAACCACATGCATGTGTAACAACAGGAAGAAGACGCACACTGCACACTTCGCACACACACACACACACACGACCAGGGCGAAAAGCAGACCTACAACCTCGGAAGTCTGAGAGGAAAGCTTGTCACCAAGGCACCCAGGGGCGAAACACTAGTTCTTTCAAAATTAAAGCTGTTTTTTCTGTCGGCCCCTCTGAGGGAGAACGCAGAAGAACTAACACTACAGCATATAGAAGGTAGAAACACTGCATTCGGTTGGCCAGGGTACTGCCTGTGTAGTGGAGTGCTCTGCATTTTGATCTTCCTGTTCAGCCAACCAAGCACGTGGTAATTAGTAAGGTAACTACGTCCTTAGTGACCCTCTGGTAAGGTGGTCAGGGCCACATTCCCTGACAGCACTGCACTCTGCTGCAGGACACCGCAGAACTGCCATACTGACAGCTGAATGGAAGTGGAACATTCCGGAACAGCTGCCATTGCATGCAAATGAAAAAAGAGGGTGCTAGATGGATTTACTGGAGCACCTGGACAGCAAAAGGCGGTAATGACTATACATATCTTGACTTTCGAAAACGGCAGCTCAGGGCACTATAAAGCGTGACTGATACTCTCATTCCCAGGATAAGTAGTACCCTTACCCCACCATAAACACACTGGCAGTCAGGCCAATCACTGACACCCCCCCTGTGTGTAACGCCGGCACGCTGCTGTCATTCTGCCTGCCTTGGGGGGGACTTCAGCATGCTTTTAGGCACAGATGGCAAATTGTTTCCCCAGCGTCGCCCCTCCCCTTATTGAATCTACGCAAGGGTCCCAGCAGGACATGATGAAAGCATTCGGAGAAGGCTGCATGTGTTCACATATATACGCACACACACACATGTATAGACAAACTGGGGGAAACCAATTTACTGGAGGAATCCAGATTCCACTGAGCTCTTCGATGTCTGTTCTGCAAAGAATGACTCGTCACACAGACAACCAACCTGACAGGTACAGGTGGCATCAGATTTAATTGAAACATTATAGTGTGCATTGCTGTAAAAGAGGGAGTTCATATTTATGACTGAATTAAATCTCGATCAGGAGCTATACTCACCTGTCTAATATATTGTGTTCAGTTGCCTAATTGATTGGGGGAAAATGTAAGTAGAATTTGCATCTGTTTTTTTGGAATTATTTTTAGTGAAACACAGGTGTGAGTCAGTCAGGGGGTTGGTTGATCTATTTTAAAATTATATTTGTCGGCCTTCTCAAAATATAGCTTAGAATGGGTACGTTTCAGATTCCCCCTCTCTAACCAATGCTAATCGTCTATTAACAACCCCATTACCTCGTATCACAATCATTTATGATGTCATCCTGTAAATTATCATCATCAGCCCTGTGATTGGCTTAAAGAAAGTACCACATGCAAGAAATGTCTTCTTATACAAAACAAAATAACACAGCACAGCACACAATATCTAAGAACTCTGCTGAAACCAAGGATACGTTTTCCCTGAGCCTTTAGCTTTTACTGTTTATTTTAGCTGAGGGAATGACAGCAAGCTGTGTCACATACGTCTCTGAACATATGCACATAAATATTCTTGCATATACTGTGCATGTAAAAGATAAACTGAGTTTCAGGGGGTTCTGACAACTTTCAAATATATTGTTGTCAAAGAAAATGCATTGTAAAGTATTAGCAAGCTACCAGTAAATTGAAAATGATTTCACAGCACTCTTTTTCCAGAATCAGTAAAACAGGAACTGTGTGCATGAAGAAATATGTACTGTATTTACTAAACAGTTAAGGTTTTGCTATGCTCGTGATTTGTCAAATATTTGCTAAGTCTAATGAAACTGAACTTGAACAGAATTAAAAAGGAATTAGCATTTTACATGTTTATGTAGAGCAGTCTCATGATTTTTTTATCGGTAGAAAAAAACATAGTTGGAAAAAGCAGGGAAAAAAAACAAAATCCATAGAAGAAACTTCAAGAATGCAGGCAGCAAACAACGCAATGCAACACAAACAACGCAATGCAACACAAACAACGCAATGCAATGCAACACAAACAACGCAATGCAATGCAACACAAACAACGCAATGCAATGCAACACAAACAACGCAAAACAACGCAAAACAACGCAAAACAACGCAAAACAACGCAAAACAACACAAACAACACAAACAACACAAACAACGCAATGCAACACAAACAACCACAGTGTCCATGATTAACCAGGAGTTAACCTCAGACCTTGATATGTGCTACAATCCAGCCAGCTGACCCTATTTATCCTTAAGGTAATCAGTTCAATCGGGCCCAGCTGGGCTCCATTAACAGTGGCATCTGTAGGCACTGGGATGGTGAAAAATCGCCAGGTTAATGCAAGGTCACCCAAACAGCTTTGTGCTATTGTTCTATTTCCAGGTGACTTACACTTAAAAAGCGGAAAAAACTTGACGTATTTCATGATGAATAACTGAACAAACTGAATTTTTGATAAAGCCCCTTTCTATCAGTGCCTTTAAAGCTGACTTTTTCGTTATTGACTGGCGTGCTGGGAAGCATTCGTTTGTCTGTGCTCCATACTTCACTGGAATTGCTTCAAAAACGTGGGGTATACATTAGTGTCAATGTTAGGCTCCATCCGTATAAAGGCTTCCCTTCTGTGATGTTCAGGGCTAAGCTCAGCCAGCTAAAGTCAGCCTTTATATCCGGTCCCGTGTGGCATCGACCCATAAGGGGAGTCCCGATTGAGAAGGTCTTCTGTGACTAACGGAGCTCTGGAGAACTATCTGAGCTGCTTTGGATCCTCCAAGACCTCAAGTGAATATTACATGAGGCCTCAAACCCAGGGAGGATCACTATGACGACTGAAACACGCCTGCATTTTCTCCTGAAAGGCCTCTACATTCAATCAGATACCCCTTCAGCCAGAAAGATGGGAAAGGAGATCAGGACGCGCCAGTGTTTTTGCCGGAGCACAGGCATGCCAGTAAACAGCAATTAGGTGCGCGTTGGGCGTCCGCAGTCCCAGCCGAGGCTCAGTTGGAGAGCGAGCTCTTGAGTGTCTAATTGGGAAAAGAGAACGTGAGTCTTCGCTCGGGCACAGAACCAGCGTCTGGCCCACGTCCACCGTGGGTCTTCCGCTTCTCCTCGCGCTGCAGTCGAGGAGAGGCGGCTGGATCTCCAGGGTGCCAGCCAGCTCCGCGGATGAGATGCTTTGGCTGCCGGTCCGGGATGCAGGGAGAGAGGGGAAGAAACACACGACTGATCCCACTGGTGTTAATCATCAGGCATTTCATGTTATCCATTAAAAAAGTATTGTTATTATTATAATCCTTCTTATTGTCATCATTATCAGCAGAGACAAAATACGAATCATGCCCCCCCCCCCGATGGACAACCTTGACCATCACCACTACACCTCCTTTGATGCAAACCTGCTCACCAGGAGACTATAAAATCACTACCAATTTTAGAGACACGGGGTACATCTGCAATGACATACTTACTCAATACTGAACACATAGATGCTAGAGAATAAGACACATGCACTCAGACATACTAAAGGCGATATTTCTCATATGATCTGGCCTGGATCTTCACTGATGATGTAGTTTTACCTCGTAAAATTCGATTTTGTACTGTGGGATTCAGAGATGTGGCATGGCTCCTTAACTGGCCTTTATTCACTGTCTCTCCATTCCAGTTCCAGCACATCACTGGCATAGTTTTAAGCATTAACCAATGGGAACTGTAGAACCCACTTGTACAAACCACTAATGAAAGTTAAAAACTGTTAAAAATTATCTACAAAAATACATATGAGTCAACTTATGTAGCTAGGTATTTTTTTTAGCTTTATTTTTACAGAAACAGGTCTCCCTCCACCATCTTGATAAAAATTTCTGAGCAAGCAAAGTTTTTCATCTGTAGCTGCCGTTCCAGTGGCCTTGTGGAATAGCATAGTGTCCATTGGTTGCACACTTTAAAATTTCACATCGAGTACTCGGACATACTGCCCGCCTCGCATACTCTGTTTCACCTACTACATAGCAAACAAGTATGCAGTTTTGGATGCACCCACACTCTGGTTCATGCCTAACAAATTAGCTGTTGTCATTCATTCTCCTTTGCACAACAAACCATATTTTCCATATAAATGTGAGCCAGTCAAACGAGTTCTGCTCCATGTGATCAGAAGGAGGTTCCCCTGGCACTTTTCTTGAAGAACTGACACAGCTGTATGACACAAAGCCCACGGCTGACAGTCTCAGCTGGGAAAGATGCCACCTCAGCAGTTTGCCTGCGATAAGTCTCCTCTCACTGTAAAGAAAGGGCCGGCACTCTGAGAGACATCGTTAGGAGTTACGGAGTCGAGCCTCCCAGAAGGGAGGCCAAGGGCTCTGGGGGTTTACCCTGCCATCCAGGAAGATGTAGCGCAGAAACAGACACACGCAAACGGTGAAGGACGCAGATGGACCTGCCCATTACTGTAATTTAGAGCGTTTACTCCTACACACCAGAGCTCCAAAACCCTTGAGCCTGGTTTCTTCCAGTTAGCAGAGCTCCATCCCAGCGGCGTTACTGGGACATGGAGCATTTACACCATATGCAGGATTTATGGGACATTCAGCACTTACAGGACACGTAGCATGATGCTGTTTACGGCAAACGTGCAATGTCGAGTACTTATTTCAGAGAATACAATGAAATTTTTATCTTACTATGACATATGAAGGGATGTGTAACAAAACAATAGTGCAATAAATATGCAATAAGTTGCAATAAATACAAAAGAATTTTAGAGTTAGGGAAGAATTTACAGGGTTTAGGTTTAGGGTTTAGAATCGTAGGGTGTTTACAATCCTAATATCCTGTGGAAGGAGACTGAAGCAGGTGCAGATGTGTCTCATGTGGCCATTACGTTGTCGACGTTTGATTGGCGATTGACGCTTGTCGCTATTATTTAAAAAGAACACGGCACAACAGCAATGGCGTGTGACTCAGCGTTACCCCAGCTGCTGATTTTTCCTTCTTTTTGCTGTACGCTTATTTTACGCCTTTCAATATCGTAGCAGAATAATAATAGTTGGAAATGCATTAATGCATGTTATGAATCACCAGTTAAGCCAAAATAATGGGGAGATAAACACTGAAATCATGTCTTCTCTAAGACTCATAGTTTTTTTTTTTTTTTAACTAGTTTCTTAAATATGCATCTAAATTACCATGGTTGTTGAAAACATCAGACCTGAGAAATATATGTGTGTAGCCCATTATTATTGACAGGCGGCTTTACCTCCCAAAGTACCATTTCCACATTACCCCTGGGTCGATTTAACACCCCCAGCCGTTCCCACCAGCGCATGCAAGCCAGCGCTTCCAGCCACTGGGGGGTGAAGGGGATGGTAACTGAGCCACAAACATTAAGGTACGCCATTCTACTGCAAAATAAAAGGGACATGAAACGCACCACCCCCTCGTGTTATGGGACAAAACAATCAGCTGAGTGAATCATTAAAAGACATTCATTTGGAACAGCAGGTGCATAGCAGGTGATGTAATAGTACCCCCTACACACACAAAAATACCTTTCCTCTTCTTTGGGAAATAATACAGTAGTTCAGTCCTTGAAGGCATACTATCACATAATGCCCCCCCTTCACATACATTCTCCGCCGCCATGTTGGCAAGGCGAGGGTGCCCCCAAATCAAGACATACCATCCATCCATCCCAGATTCACAGTGGCCTTGGAGCCTATTGCAGAAGCTACTGGCACAAGGCAGGGAACAAACCAGGATGGGGCATCAACCCATCACAGGGTACAAGGCATGGAACAACCCAGGATGGAGCATCAACCCATCACAGGGCACAAGGCAGAGAACAACCCAGGATGGGGCATCAACCCATCACAGGGCACAAGGCAGAGAACAACCCAGGATGGGGCATCAACCCATCACTGGGCACAAGGCAGGAAACAACCCAGAATGGGGCATCAACCCACCACAGGGCACAAGGCAGGGAACAACCCAGGATGGGCCATCACCCCATCACAGGGCACACACACACACACACACACACACACACACATACTTTAGTACCTTGGTATCTTGAATTAATCTTAGCATGTTTTTGGACTGTAGGGGCAAATAGGAGTACCCTGGGGAAACCCCATGACGGCATGAGGAGAACAGGCGAACTCCACACATGTGGAATCATGGCAGAGACTCAACCCCAGGTCCCAGAAGTGTGAAGCAATAGGGATAGTCACTGCAGCTCCGCGGTGCCCTAGAAAATGTATTGTGTCAGCTAAAATCATTCTCAAAAGGGTCATTTTGACTGTCAAACGTCCCAAAGTCCATTAGTATCCAAAGAGGAGCACACAGCAAACTCTGCCATGAAACCAGGTCAACAGATTCCACCAAAACTGGGGGCTATGACCCCTCAGAGTCTACCCAGCATTCAGTGCAAAGGAAAACTGAAAATTTTCAGCTGTAGTGATAGGAAGGAGAATTAACGTGCTCAATGGTAGCTGGCTGGGTGCCGAAATCAGGAGCGGGTTGATCTCATCTATTGTCTGTCAGCGTCAGCCTTAGAAGGGGCCAAATTGCACCTATGAGGTCAGTATTAGATGTGTCCCAGATTTGGAAATAGAGGACTAGCGATGCAGACAAATGGCTATTGTGTGTGCTCGCAAGAGTAAGAACAGTTTTCCTGACCTAGTTTCCTTAAGTCATAAAAAGTAAAAACAGTGACTCTACATCTTTTAAAAATATCCTAACAATGTACACTTTCAAAAGGCCCATTTGCTAGTTTGATTACAAGTCTAGAAACTTGCATGAATTAAACAGTGTTTTATAAGAACTATATGCATCACTAATGCGGTTTTTAATGTTATCATATTACCGGAAAGCTTTATTTGTTAGTTTTGGTTGTAGAAGCGACATGTTTTTGAATATATAGCATACGATTCATGTGTAGAAAGCTACTCTGTTACATGTAACCTTTAATGAGACAACACAGACTAACATCACTTGGAGAATCTTCATTACAAACAGCGACATGTTACACTGAAGATAGCTTTACTTTTTAATAGCTGTCACGCCTGAGGCTCGTCCCGGGAAGCATAGGAAAACGAACAAGCCCTGCACACGCTAAGGGTGATTTAGAGACACCAATTAACCTGAACCACATGTCTCTAGAACGTGGGCGGAGACTGGAGGAAAAACACATGGAGAAACATGCAAATCCCACAGAACAACCTGGCTAGTCACAGTGCTACCCAGAAGCCCCTATATTTACTTTTATATACTCTCACACGCACATACCCACAATATAGGCAGAGTGGTGAATCTGAGGCTAGAGATCTGTCTCAGCAATCGGAAGGAGTGATCCTACTCTGGTGGGCCCTTGAGCAAGGCCTAACATTTCTTTGTCTTGGTTATGATGTCACTCTACATCCAGCCCTGCAAGGAGGTCCTCCAATTTACATGGAAATTTAGGCGTTGGTGGCACGACGGCACTCCAGCCATCAGAACTAAACTCACAGTTTTCTACTTGGACTAGTGTGGTTCAGCTACAGTCTGGCAGATAGGGAGGTTTACTTGATGGTCAGGTCAGAGCTTTTAAATGAGTGACCAGAGGGACAATGTGCACAGAGACCAAATGCAGAACATTCACATTAATGAAGAAAGATAAAGGAGGTTGGAGTTTACAAACAGGAAGCCGGAGTCCAGTGCTTAGTTTCAACCTCGTGCCCAAACCCCATCGTATTTCCCCAGGAGGATTTTGGCTTTGAATAAAATCAGTTACCAACCTCAGGGAATGAAGGAAGCCAGAAAAGTCCTCTGAGATAAGGAGCATTCACAGTAACCATCAATGAGATCTACGCGTACAATCTACCTTTGAGGAAAGACAATATCTACATTGTGGAGGGCATGAGGGAAAAAGCCTTTCTGCTGGGAACGACGTCATCTGTTGGATTATATCTCCTATTATAACTAAGGGGCATGACGGCGGAGAGTACGATTCAGACAGACACCTATTATTTGTGTTCATGCCTGTGTGTTTTTGAAGAAAACCTGTACACTTTGTTTATGGAGATGCAAGGTAAAGCAGAGAATCCTCCCCCATTTGTTGAAACCATTTTAATTACCCTTCCCGAAGTCTGTTAACAAGCGCACGTTGGGCAATTACAGAGCAAGCAATTCCCCCTCAAATAGCATGGCCAACGTGAAGGAGAGCGCCCTGCATTCCAGCTGCTTCCACTGTAAGGTTTGTCAGATATGGCACTGCAGATAGCGGCAAGGAGGGAGATTTTTTGCATTTGCATGCTTTTACATTGGAGGCTGAATGTTGATATTGCATCTGACTCCAGGGGCTGGAAACATAAAACCTCATACTGCAATCCTACCAAATTCCTCTGATGGCAAGAGTAGTTATGATGCCTGATGGTGCAGGAAAAAGCTAAACACTCTTCATGCATCCAGATTTTGTCTGGGGAAACACATATGTCCCCTTGGAATGATCTGCCTATACAGCCTGCATTTGTCAAACATCATGCTCGACCCTTGGGCACTTCATACTAGCAGATGGATGTTGACAATAAGTGCCACCTAGTGGTGGATTTGAGAACTTTAAAAAGTCTAACTGCGCCAACACGTCAGTGTACAAATAAATAGTAGTAAATACATGCACCAACAGGTATCTTGGTAAACTGTAAAATCAATGAATCAATTAAATGTAGTCTGTGGGGAAAATAGGGGTGCATTGAAGTTGTTAACAAATTGATTTTTGACAATAAGACATGGCAGAATAAAGCATTGCAGTTTTCTATAAATTAAACCCATGACTTTAAATTTCTGTTTGCCTAGCGCTGTTATATATTTCAGATTGTTATGCATTAACTACAAGAAAATACAATCTATTACTACCAAAGGTCACAAGAGGCCGCAGATAAATAGTTGTGAGCACAAAGTATGCAAATGTTTCCACTGGCCGAGGGCAGCGTGAGAACATGGCAAGAACAGGGGCTCCGACCTCGAGCCCACACAACACCAGGAGTGTCCCGTTCCTCTGCCTTTCAACCTTCAGCAATCAGCAATAATATATTGCAGCTAGATGTACGTTCTTTGTTTACCCTGAGTTACCCATGTGAGGTAAAACTCCTCACTGAGCAGCAGATTAGTAAGCAGTTTTCTGGAGGTGCCCCAAGTCAGAGATGACGTGCATAAATGCAAAACGTCAGGGAAATAAGACCAGCAATTACATATCTCCTGTAAGGTCGCCTCCCCCCCCTGCAATATAACAGCCCCCATTAATAACTGTAGGCCTGCGGGGCGAACAAAGGACTCGCTCTGCATTCAGTGTGAGATCCAATCAATCAGCATTTGAGCGGGTCCCCCAGACGATAAGACAACTGGATTATTCTCTCTCAGCTCCGCTAGCTGGGCCCCAGACAGCCACCAATTTGGCCCGGATGTATTATTTTTGTTTACGTACAATATGCTGCTGTATGGTGGGAAATGACTGCACTGATTATTCAGGGACTGATATCATTTGCCATCTGTATGCCACGTCTGTTCTGCGAGGGACGAGCTGTTTATCGTTGCAGATTTTGGTGGCATTGACTGACACGTGTGAGTCAAAGCGGGCGTCAGCGACAGTTAGCACCGCGCTGTAGAGATGAGGTCTCTCCAGTGGTAACTCATGCCTCTGAAACATCACTGGAAAGGTGATTGTAAGCTTCTGGGTGCACCGATAGGTGATTCTAAGATTTTTAAGGTGGGGGGAGCATAGGAGGGGCCATACATCTTCCATCTTGGGGGAAGATGGTGGTGCAGAAGGCAGTGCTATCATTCGGCAACCAGAGGGTTGCCGGTTCGAGCCCTGCTTCCTCCC
>JABFDZ020000043.1:13607785-13622335 GCA_019775955.2 Pollimyrus isidori
CCAATACCGCGTGCCTTTGGACAGCCATGGTGCCCCCCCCCCCCCCCCCCCATACAATGATGACGGCAGAAATCGCAGCCGACCTTGGCGCCTGTGTTGGCTGACATATTGTGAGGGTTTCATTAGCCATAATTTGAATGTGAAGCTTCTAAAAAACATTAATCAAGTATGTTAATCTAAGGTATGAAACAGAAGGCCCAGAAGAAGCCAACACTTCGAGAATGTGTTTTCAATCCAGTGAGGACCTTTCACTCCCCACAATGCTGTTATAAAGGACCATTGGGCCGTTTTGGTAGAAGTACATTGAGGCTGGGAATCTTTTGAGTAAAGATTTCTTAGCGTATTGAGTTTTACCTCAATTTGTACGACATGATGTAGTATCATAAGGTTTCTGTGTCAATGTCTGTGATATTTTTCCTTCATTTCAATGGTTTCATCTGAGGGGCCCTTAAAACACCGATATCCTTTGGCTTTGACACTGAATGTTTTAAAACCATCAACCACAACTAATCCCAGGCCTGGAACATTTTGTCTTTTTTTTCATTTAAAAGTGAACATTTTGAAGGGTTGGTGGCAGACCAGATGTAGGAGCCAAATCAGATCAGTAGTTTGACCTTCAAGATAATACAAAAAAAATCATCAATCATGTGGTAATAATACTTAGGGTATTATTGCATTTCTGGTAACCAATGAAATATGCACAGGGAGGTGGAACAAGGCTATTTCATGGCAGGTTAATGATTATGCATTTATTTTGCTTCTATCTATGCAAAACAAATAATAATAATAGTCAACCTTGGTCAACCATTCTAGATATTATGGCCCATTACAGTTGTTCTGATGATAGATGCAGTTCTTTTCAATGTAGTTCATAAGTCACCAGATGTCTTAGATCCGTATTAAGCTATTTTTTGTAATCTATGGTCTCACATCTTGGCATACTTGGTTTTGCTCACTATCACAAGTTGTGTTTGGTAGGATGGAATTAGCTCATAGTGTTCTCACTTGGGTCCAATGCGAGATCTACTACCTGCCCAAACATTCATATCACTTGCACCCCCTTGTAGTGGACGTGTGAGAGAGATACCTGTGACTTTCCAAGAATGTGATCACTGGGGAAGATGGTGGTGCAGAAGGCAGTGCTATCGGTCGGCAACCGCTTCCTCCCCCATCAAAGTGTCCTTGGGCAAGACACTTAACCCCAAATTGCTCCCGGTGTGCAGGTTGGCGCCTTGCATGGAAGCCTCTGCCACTGGTGTATGAATGTGTGTGTGGATGGGTGAATGTGAGGCATAAAATTGTAAAGCGCTTTGAGTACTCGGAAGAGTAGAAAAGCGCTATATAAATGCAGTCCATATACTTCATACAGAGGGGCTAACCTTATCATTATCCAGTGATATGTTTTGAATTGGTGAGTGACAGGGAAGGTGGCACTCTGGAGGCCAATCAGCTTTCAGCTGAGGTCAGTGCCCCTGTGACCCTTCCTATGTACAGTATACACAAAAGCATGGGCCCAGTAAACACCAGCACACCTGCTGCTCAGGTATTGAAGACAAACTTCTGCCAACATGATATAGAAACACTTCAATGGAGCATTCCGTCTGAACAAAGTTTAACTTTCTAAGTGTTATTTGTCATTTTTGATGGTAGTCCCACCAACTGCAGTTAGGTTTGGGGACTGGGCATGTAATGCTGTATCAAATGAATTAATGCACTATAGCCACACTTTACTTTCAGGGACAAAAATAACTTAGTTACTCAGTTACTACTCAAGAACAAACCATGAGCTAATATAGTTCCTGCATGAAATACATGGACCGTCATGATTGATTGACCATCTTAGCTTGGGGGTTGTTCCATCCTCCTTTAAACACACTATAACACACCCTCTTCTCAAGAAGAGAAATTTGGATCCACACACTACATCCCTTAGTAAACTGCAGAAGGAAAATGTCTAGTTGTTATTATGTGTTAAAATGCATTGGGAGAGGTGTGCCAGAAAGGCTGGTTACAGCCTGAACCTTAAACTGAAGACATTCCAAGAATGTCTGACACCCCCACAATGCTGTATTTAAGTATTTCATCCATGCATCTTCCAACAGCTTCTCTAGTAGAGGGTTATGGACAGCCTGGAGCCTATCCCAGCACAAGACAGGGGAGTAGCCCAGATAGGATGCCAGTCCATCACAAAAAAAATATGATGTGAAATATTAACACCACCACAGGCACACCTGCCCATGCCCAGGGCCTGATTGTGTGATATGGTCAAAGTGTAAAAGCGGAAGAGCGGGTAGATATCAGTTCCTTTGTAACTGTCTCTGAACTGCGATGTTGTTTCTTCACAATCATTACAGTGTTCATTTGAGCCTTTCAAAAATTTCTCATTTCCGGCATTTTTAATCAGCCCATATCCATGGTACCAGAAGCCACCGCAAACATTTTGTCATTACAAACCCGCTGTGCTTGTACCGCTGGACGCAGATGCTGATGTTTGCTGCCGTGAAGACTAACAGCGCACTTCTCCTCCCGTGAATTAATTTCCTTTAAGGGCCCCTAAGAGTGTGCTGTGCTCCTGCCAAGAGGCATGGCTGAATTGCCACTCAGAGCACCCGCACTTTGAAGCCAGCCTCATATTCCTCAGCCGGTTCCTCCCACAGCCGCCAGGTAAAGCGCCGCTTCATGAATGACTCATTGTTCTCATTTATCCGTGAACCCCCATATGCTAGCCGCGTGTAAACCTTTAATTACCGCCGCCGTCGCGAGAGACGGATGGACTCGCCGTTTACCTCGTAAATTAGTAATAGACTCGGCATTGATTATAATTACGTAAGAAAAATAAATACAGAATTTGGGATTTAGAGATTCGCATCACGTTTTCCAAAGGCGCTTTATGCGTGCAAAGAAATTTTATTCTGGTGACAAATGGCAGAAAAGAACCAGAGAGGGTGAGTGTCTGTCTGATTATCCTTTGCTGCCCGGGGTGATCTTTGGGCCAGCACCAGAGAGCGGCATCAGAACCTTACACTGCACCTGACATTCCGTCTGACACCGGCACGGCCACAGCGGCAGACAGACGGCTTCTGCCCGAATGCTGAACTGCAGATCCATCCGGAAAAATGACAGTCGCTGCTTTTTCTGCAAATAGCATCCGTCTGGTGGACGGCAGCAGATCCGGGGGGCGCCGGTAACACCGCGGCTCGTATAGCTGAGGTGACAGGTTTCCATCTGGATCCAGCAGCCCGGGATGGATCAGGGAGCATAAAATCTCGTCTTTTACCTAAATTGGATGACACTAAAGTATTTTAGTGGACTGGCTGGATGCCCAGCTGCTTTAGCTGCCGCACAGGCTCCCTGTCACTTTGCTTTCATTATGAATTATTATTCACCGAAACAAGAGGAAAGGATCAGATTCTGCCCCAGTCCTTGGTATTTTCCTTCTGTTTTATACCTTCCTTCTGCTATATTTCTTTTACCATGCTGCAGAGTAGGACAAACATAACCAGCCAATCAGAGAGTATAAAAATGATATAGCCCGTTGTACAGCTAGTCAACAATTAAATATTGATACACAAATCAATAAATTTACTTTAAGTGTGCGTGTTATGATGGTAAGTCTTTGTATATGGGCTTATAATATTTTAATGTCCTTAATAATTTATCTTCTATCCATTGTTCCAGTACAGGTCAGGGTGAGCAGCCACCGTGCAGAAGATGGGAAAATAGCATAGAGAGAACATTCGAGCACAGTCTTGAATGCTATTCAATGATGCTAGTTCATCTAACAGCACTTTTTTGACCCATGAAAGAAAACCCACAGTTTGAATTCTCTAAACGTCAACCACCCAGAGCTAAAGGTGGGATTCAAACCACCAAATCAGGAAGGTATTATGGCTATAGCACTGACCACTGAACCACCATGCCAATCACACAAATCGTACAGCCAGCGGAACTGACAAACATGTAGTAAAAGCATGCATTTCCACTGCACCTGACTGCAATGCCCAGTGCAATGTGACATGCTTAACAGGTGTACAAACTCAAAAACCGAATAAAAAAAGAAACATCAAGCTTACTAACTCTGATGGCTGCACCTGGCCAACACACAACTTTAATAGCTTGACCTTTGACTTTGTTGGGATTTTCCATCCAGTAACACTATTGCCATGAGGCTGACCTCTGCTGCTATCACTGCATCTGTGCCAGAGTGGTGCTCAAGGCTGGAAAAGCATGTCTGAAGACACCCCATAAATTATGCAACAGTACGTATGACAGTTCCCACCGGTCAGGGATAATTGGAACCCATCGATTCCTGCTCACAAAGCGGCGCTCCCCCCTAGCCAAGAGCTTTCGATAATGCCCGCCTGACTCTGCCTCCACTCGCGGAAGCGGGGGCAATTCGGCTACCATAGGGGGACCGGCAATGCACTGAAGACATTTACCGTAAACCGAGAATGTGACGTGGAGCTCCCTCTGAAACATTGACTCGGAATGTCGGACTCTTTTTTTCTGTTTGACTGAAGTTTGATAGGGCTTTTAATAACTTATGTGAGAATATGCTGATGAAGACAGCCAGAATCGAACCAACATGACAGAATGATAGATACTTTCCCCCTTTTTTACAAGCATCTTCTTATACACTTCCTTCACTGTTGCAATAAAAACCAATGAAAACCAAGGCTGGTAAATTAGATCTCTGTCCAACAGGTAACGCCATTAACATCTTCCAGAGTGAACTGTATTCGACCCTAGTATCCAGTTTCCATTGGGTATTCTGCGGGCCCACATACTGGGACTCAATGTGACCTTATTTACAATACATTGGGTAATTAATGTCAACTTTGTAATGATCATTCATTAGTCAATAACATGTAACAATTAGAAGTTCATAATATATTATTTAATATGTTTTGTGATAAACATGACTTTGTACTAAATAAGCCATATAGTAGATGGATGGATGGATTGTAATGTTTTAATTAGAGATCGTCACTGATCCAGACCTATTTGACGTCCTATTCGTACTTATTTAGTTTTTTTGCAGTCTCTAAAAGGATAGATTTAACGCGAAATAAGAGCTAATTGCACAATCAATCGCAGGGCAGCTCTTTCCGCTTTTAGATGCGTTTTTTGTGGCATTTAACTAAACGCTAACACTGCCACTCAGTTTTTTACTACTCAGTGGGTGTGAGCGTGGTTCTTTCCGCCTGCTGAGACGTCTTACGCACATCCTTTGCAGCAAGAGAAGCATAAAAGCAGCGGTACGGCGCTGACGATCGGGAAGTATTCTACGCTTTTAACAACAACTGGTAGCTAAGCTATTTGCAATTTTTATAAAAACAAAGTTTTGAGAGGTGGGACTAGTTTTCAGTAGAAAACTCGACTAAACGAAACGCCAGCAACTGTTCGAGACAACCCGCGTGATATGAAAAAACAACAGTGGCTGATTTGCGGTCCCTTGCACTAATTTGCGCACTGGTTACAGCTTATGATACACGAGTGGCTGCTATGGCAACGAAGTGTACAGTAAATGACGCTGAGAACAATTGCGCGTCATTTTAATCATTCGCCACTTGCGTATCCTTGTTTCGAAGATATTGAAATCAAAACTTCAAATTCTCGATCAAAACGACTAAAACAATACAAACAAACGAAATGGAACGGTGCTTTGTGTGTGTTTTTATTAGTCTAAAGATTTTTTGGCATCAAATTTTTAATCTGCATTTACTTTACACTGTATGTATGTATCTACATATAACGTATAAAGTAATGTATTTTAATGAAGAAATTTGTTCTTCTTGAGGGATAACATACATGAACATGCAAACACACACAACACAGTACGCACACCCCCAGCATGACCGGCTTGTTCTGCAGGAACAGGCTTTCTGCACTGATTAGTCTGTTTTTCTTTTCTTTAAATATCTCACTGTCAGCTGATGCCAGACAGTGATTTTCAGTCATAAGCTATTAACCCCTAGTAGAGCCTAATGTGGGCTGTTCATTACACTTTGCCCTGGCACAAGCCGTGGTTTGCTAGGGGAGGGGATCCACGTTGCTTAGCTGGAGCTAAAAAGATGAAAACGTGCTTTATCTTTGTGGCTCAGCAGTCTGCGAAGATGCAGCACATTGATAAATGCCTGACCCCCCGTCTAGAGGAAAGACCAAAGGAGTTTGTTCAGATGAGAGAACCTGTCTGTACCTTTTACAGTGCGAGCAGGCATACTGCTGAGTCCCACAGTCTCACTTCGCTTACTAACCTAACTAGCCTAAATCACTATCCATTGACAGGCTTCTGAGGCACGCGGGTCTAGTGAGTCATGCTTTGACTGTAGCATGAAGAGCTAAATACAGACTTCTGAATGTATCCAGCCGGTCTTTTCATTACCAGCCGAAGAAACTGCAGAACTCAGACACCACTGAGCTCTGATCAGATTTATGCAAGGACTCTGCGTGGGCCTTTCCTGGTGCTACAAGTGAAAATCAGCCAGTCATCCAGTGGTAGCCATAACCATGGCGACAAGACATAGAAGCACTTTAGGATTCACATCAGCCGCCCTTGGATAAGTAGAGTTCATCATCCATTAGCCACCATCGTGCCCAATGGGGAAAAGATGAGTAAAAGTCATTTTTCTGAAAAGAGACACTGTGATCCATAATGTTGATGAAGCGCAGTTTAATATGTCCTGCATGAGGCTGCCCAATCACGCGGCACATAGCAGTTCTTCCTGTTCCCCTGGCTGCCTGGGGATGCTGCAGGCCATGTGACCTCACCTCACGGTCCATCCATCAGTCCTCCGCGGCAGCCCAGAGCCTCCCTCTGTCCTCCCATTGCCAACCAATGAACTGCCTCCATCTCTACAACCGCAAATAGAGCACCATGCACCGCCGGTTACAGACGGCCGTGGTGGCTGGGTTGTGAGACGGACCGGCGTCTTGCCCTGATGTCACTCAAGACACGTACAGAAGAGCACCCCCCCCCGCCCCCCATGGCCTAGATGGTGGGCTCCAAAACATGGATATGATATGGATGGGTCACTTTCCCCTAGATAATGAAAAACCCTTCAAATATAGGGGGGGAAATATATTGCCATCTGTTACCTAAAGATGACAACCAGACCCACCAGTCAGCAGTCATTGCTGTTGGAATATTGCTCTAGAAACAGAGGTGAGCATATTTTCCATTCCGGCTTTTAATGTGAACCAAAGGAAGGACGACAAAGCTGCTAAATATTCAGATACCTTCCAGAATTTATACTAATTTAGCTTGTATTTTTAGTTACTCATGTTGTTTTTCTGACTTAATCAGTCTGCTGGTCGTTAATAAACAGTGAGCTTTATAAATGTGATGTTTATGAACATCCAATAAATGAGATTGTTATGAAGGTCTATTAAACAGGAGCATAATGAGTGCAAATTCACATGAATAAACGTAAAAGGACCCCCTTTGAAAAGGCAGGGGAGAGGGGCCAGCCTGCTGATGGGTGATTAGTGTCTCCCTAAATTTGGATGCTACTCATTTTCAGGCGATTGTTTTACATTTTTGTTCTGAGCACACTTCCCTGTGCACAGGAGTGCCGCCTGTTCTCTTTGTTCATATTGTCCTCCCCGTTACCCTCACAGGTTATAATTGCCTCATCACTCGATTTAAATTACAAAGAGCAAAGTAACAATAAAGTTCCCATTATGGCACCGTAGGCCTTCCTTACGCATTCGCAGCAGGCAGCTCATTGAGATGCTGCCTGAATTTGTTGGCCCATTGTTCAGGCTTTGAAACAAACTTTGTTCCTGATTCTGTTATATCTGCGGGTATTACCATGCAACAGCCTGAATGTTGCCTCTGGTCTCCTGTCAGCATAATGAAAATAAACATGCCTGTTTTACCCTGGATGGGCTTTAAGGCAAAGTATGTATTATTACATAGAGCATGGAATTTACCATTAGTTTCTTAAATTCAAACATGTAATTTAAGAAACAATTGCGTTGAAACTATTAGTTTTTACTATCCCATTTCTAGTAATGTGTGGATTTTTTTTCTAAAATTACATTTGCCAGCCAAATATCACGACACGTTAAATTACAACACAGAATTTGGGGAACAATTGCATTGAAACTATTACTTGTTTGTATACCTTTTCCATGCAGTGGTTGCCTCACTCCTCTGGGACCTGGGTTTGAGTCTCCGCCTGGGTTACATGTGTGTGGAGTTTGCATGTTCTCCCCATGTCGTTGTGGGGTTTCCTCCGGGTACTCCGGTTTCCCCCCACATTCCGAAGACATGCTGAGGCTGATTGGAGTTACTAAATTGCCCATAGGTGTACATGTGTTGCATGGTTGATGTGTGTATATGTGCCCTGCAATGGGCTGGCCCCCTGTCCAAGGTTGTTCCCTGCCTCGTGCCCATTGCTTCCGGGATAGGCTCCGGACCCCTTGCGACCCAGTAGGATAAGCAGGTTGGGAAATGGATAGATGGATGGATACCTTTTCCAGTGATGTATGTATTTTCTTCTAAAATTATCTTTGGGAGCCACCCGACCCTCCTGTCTCCTAATGAGCCTAACAAGCCATGCCTGTTACTTGTTTGTCTTGCCTGTCATTCTTACCCTTGTGTTAATCACACCCAACTGTCTCTTGTTTGCTCCCTTGTTAGTCCTGTATATACCGTACTTGCTTCCTACCGCTGTTGTCCCCAGGCCAGCCATTCACATCAAACCTTCCTGTTGCCTGTGCCTTGCCTTGTGGTCCAGTTCATTGCACTAATGTTCATTTAAGTTCAGATAAACCCCCTTATTTCCACCACAACTCTTGCTTTTCGTCCCTCAAGTCGTGACACCAGGTATGGAAGGTGAATGGAATATGCAAGGTGTCATTTAGGATTATCAGTGAAACACCCTGGTCTTGCTAATTCTGCACATTTTTACACATTAGCAGGTAAATCTGCGTTGAGCCTTTCACTGGATACATTACACCAGCCCAGTTACCCTACCTCCATGCCTTTGGTGTGAGAGAGTAAACTCCACGCATGAGGTGATGAGAATTCAAACCCTGAATGCTGGAGATGTGTGGTAATATTGCTACCTGCTGCACTACCAAAAATTTTTTTTTTTTGCATAAACCGTTTTTTATTTTACGATTCCCATTCTTTTCCCAAGAACATATTTCCCAAAAACCTACAATTTCCAAATACATAAATGTTTATCGACAAGAAATCACAGAGTTTATGTACTAATGCTATAGATAATAATAAGCAGCCAGAAAGTGCCCCCTTGCCCTTGGTCTTATCCCCCGCAGCCCCAGCTATTAATCAGGATGAAAAATGGTAACCATTTACCACTGACCTCCTGTATCAAGGGCTCCTCCTAACTTTGGGATGTGAGGGAGAAAAGCAGCATAATTAATTAAAGCCTGTCTCTGATTTAGCCCAGAGTAATACACTCTTGGTCCAGCTGGGGTGAGAGGAAGTACCAGCAAAGTTTTTGCTTGGTGTGAGTTAAACATGCCCGCCAGACAGGCGATTGGAGGGGCAGCCCCATTGCGGTGCTGGCAGCCAGGACCGCGCCCCTTCATTTGCTGACCATTCATCCTACACCCACCTGGTCAGCGGGGCAAGGTATGATGTTTGCGTGTGGTTGCCATGGTTACTGGGAACCACGGACAGACAAGTCAGAAATGGTCCGTGTATGATTATGGGTGCCTTTACACACTCTTTAATGCTGTGTATTTAAATAAACACTCACACAGATACAACCTCCTGTGTTCCACGTTCGATTCTGACCCTGGTTCCGGGAGGCGACATTTGTATGTTTTCCTGTGCTTGTTTGTGTTCTTCTGTTTGATGCATGCTTGTGTTGGTGTCTATACTTATGTTGTGTATACTTTGGTAGATTGGTATCAGAATCAGCTTAATTTTACCAAGCACAAACACTGGAGCTGTTGGAAGTTTTGTGTCCCATGACAGCATATCACCCTGGGCCCCCAACCCAATCCTACAAACAAAAACAATTATATCTCAAAGTGTTCATCCTAACCCCCCCTCTCCTCTTGTAGCACCCCTGAGTACAAATATTTGTACAAGGGCAAGGAATTTGTTCTGGTATGTCTGGCCCATTCATCCATTTGCTGTACCCACTTGCTCTATTCAGAGTTGTCGGAGGTTTGATCCTATGCCAGAGGCTATGGGCATAATACAGGGAACAACTCAGGATGGGGTGCCAACCCATCACAAGCGCACACACATGAACCATTTACACACACACACCTATGGGCAATTTGGTAAATCCAGTCGAACCCTGACCCCAGCACTGAGAGACAACAGTTCAAACCACAGTGCCACCATGCTACCCCCGGTGTGTCTGATCATAGTTATCAAACATATTAATGCACAAACAGCCCGCTAAGTTATACTAAATACAAAGCCAAACAGAGACATCTGCAGATATACAGTGCTGTATTCTGAATCACTGCAGATCTGCATAGACATGGTGACTGACTTCGGATAGACAGGTGGATGATTCTAACGCTCAATGTAGCAGATGATGGCACCCCCACCTCTACCAATTACAGTGAACAGGATGTGTCAAGTGTCTTCGCTTAAAACCACAGAAACTGAGGTCCGAAACATTGACCCTGCCAATCGAGCAAAGCAATCTGACGCAGAGATGGAGAATGTTCTGATGGATCAGTAGATGCCCCCTGGCTGGTGTCTGCATGCCAACCCGCTCAGTCACGCCACCCAGAGTGCAGTGACTCGCCCACCCGCAGAGTAGGTGAATGAGATCTGGTTCAAAGAGGCCTCGGCATGTCTGCCATCACAGAGGGGGTTCAAACGAGAGAGCGATGGCGGCGGAATGGCCGGGTCAGAGGCACGCTAGGCTATTCAAACTAAGGGGGCCGGGTAAACAAAGGCCATGCTTCCTCCAAGCAGAGAGGCCCCCTGGGTAATTTGTACCCTTTTGATGGCTGACTTTTCCATTTGGGCTCTCTCCAGTCACTTTTATCTAAAGTGTCTTACAGAACTACGAGTCACAACCTCTATCCAAGGCTGAGCTTAGAGACTGTGCATCTTGGTGTTTAAGGTGCGAACACTGGACCAGACCCAATGGGTCGCCCACAACCATGGTACAGGCAGCGCCAACCACAGAACTGGTCTAGGTTTCTGGTAAGTGTGACCCATATGTCTGATTGGTTTAACTCTTTAACTGTTTTTGATTTACCCGTCACACACAAAATGTGTTGATTTTCACACCCCGTAATCCCAGACTCGTAACTTTGAATAGGTATAATGCACATACATGATTCGCATATTGTTGGAATCCAGAGAATTTATGTGATCTAGTCAAGTTGCAACTTTGTGCCCTAAAGTCTTCCAGAAAAATCCTGAGCACAATTAGGCATTTATAAAAAAAAATCACCAAAATGCAACCCTAATAATTCATAAATATTATTCACATTAGATGGAAAACAAAGTGCATATTCGGTTCCGAAATAATCCATGTACTACCCTTCTGGGGAAAAAATATATATGTTTTGTAATTTGTTTATTTTAAGCCTTGATAATCACTTGACAATTACTTTATGTTTTCATAATATTTATACATAGATATTGGATATCTATGTCTGATATCAAGCTCTGTAAAAACAGTTGAAATAGAGCGCACACGTCGCGTAATTGGAACACCTCCTACATGTAAACAGAATGACGTGTCACAGCGCTGGTTTGTTGTTCTCAAATTTCACTTTACCAATCGAGGCTATGTCAGCATTTAAACATCACATTTTGACATATCTGAGTAGCCCGGATTGTGTTGAAAACAGAACATACAACTGATGTACACCCCATGTGTAATAAGCCTAAATTGTACATGGATAGAAAAATTCTGAAGAATGGATAGGGTACAAAGCGTTAAATGAAGAAGGACAAAGAAATGGATGAGAAATATGCCGACCCGTTTGGATCCATTTGGATCCTGACTGCCTTTTGGTGCCCAGCCCACCCTATAAATGAATTCCCATGACAGGTAGAACCAGCTCTTGTGACTGAGTGACGAGACCCTGTACCTTCAGCTCCTGAGGACCATAACATTACCATCTGACCCCTAAGCATGAGTTCTCCTTCATGTTCTCAGAAAACATAAGAAAGTCCTCTGCTTTTTATACCCCCTCCCACTGGGCCCCATCCCTCCCACTGGGGCCCATCCCTCCCACTGGGCCCCATCCCTCCCACTGGGCCCCATCCCTCCCACTGGAGTCTGTGCTGCATACGCCCCCTGCCGGCCCCCAGGCTGACCCACTTTGCCATTACCTTCTCACCGGCAGCCCGGAGCCTCAGCACCTCGCATTGCTGACCTGCATCCGTGAGAAAATTAATAATATTCGGCAAGCTAGAGTAGAGCAGAGAACGAGAGAGTGAAGACTTCTATTCCTGAATCTGCTGTGGCTGAGTGGCTTAGATCTAAGCCATGATTACATTAAAATGTAATTATTGATGTATATATATATAGATGCACAATCTACATACACAAGCATGTGCCCCCAGGGATATGGGTATGAGCTGCTTTCTGGCTACATGTGTGCATGTTTCTTCTGTGTTTGTGATGCTTCCTCAAAGCACTGTGGCTTCCTCCCTTCATGTGGTCCCTAAGCAGTCCTTAGTGCATGATTGCATTTGCTGTTGTGCATTTTTATGTGTCGTTTATTGTGGATTGCCATCCTGGCCGGAGTCTCCCCTGCCTTGTGTTTTTTTGTACTGTGCTGGGATAGGCTCCAGGCATACCTCAGCTTTGGAGAAACGGTTCTTGAAGTTGGATGGATGGATTGATTGATGACAGACACATTTTCCTGCATTAAAGGTTTAACGTAATTTATTATCATAGTGATTTTTGGCACGTTTCCATAAGAAAAACTGTAAGAGAGAGAAAGATTGTCACTTGGAAAAGCCTAAAATAACAAAGTGAAATTCCTGCTGAAACGCCTTGCAAGGAGGGACCCTGAGACTGATCAGATCTGCCCTACAGTGACTTAAACAAAATGTCAAAAATCAAACAGATGCAATACACCCCACTGTTAGTGTCCTCTGGCTCTCAGACCCAAGCAGAACACCTCTAAACGCACCACCCTCCGGTTCTGCACACAAGCTCCTCACCCCCATCGCTCCAGGGCTCTCTGGAAGCAGGGTACAGTGACATGTCAGGCTTGGAAGCAGTAGCAGCTGTAACTGGTCTGGACTGGAGTTTTATTAAAACAAGCATCGCAGTGCCACCTCCATTCACACCAAAAGAAGAGCGAGCACTTGGTCGGTCTTCGCCATATAGTAGCACACAAAAGTCACCAGTTTGAAACGCAGGGTGGGCAGAGCGACTTCACCACTGAGCAAGGCTATGGACTCCCAACTCCTCCAGGGACTGGTTGACCCTCCAGTTTCAAAATGCATGACTTTGGATCAAAGCGTGTGCTAAATGAATAGAATGTCAAGACAGAATCAGAATGCCGCTAAAAGACACATTGAATATGATAATCTTGTAGGTAAAGGTCAATTGCTGATTAGGACACAGGCAACAAACAATTCAAAGCTGAAAGAGGCAGGTGTTGTTATCTTCTGTCTGAACAGTTGCTGGCTAATTAATCAACTGTTCAATGCACCACTACGAGGGTGTGATTAGACACCTGCTTTAAACAAACCCCCTGCACCATAAACTTTTCCTTTGGTCGTCCCCTGACAGGGAAAATGAATTGAAACAACAAGCAATGAGGAAAATTGGTATCCTATTGAAGTTCTCATTCATCTTATTTGTCGGTGCTCGATAGGGTGATCCCATATCGTCCTTCGGATTCGGGTCGAATTAAAAAAAGAGGTTTTAACAAAAGCTGTCCTGCAGGTGCTGGATTCCCACCTCACTCAAATGTGTGTCCCCCCCCCCCAATATGTTCCAGCCGTTCTCAGATCCAACATTATACTAGTGTTTCTGTTCCATTAGCTAAGTCACCATTACTAGCCAACATTGTACTGTTGTTTATGTTCCGTTAGCTATTACTAAACAGGAAGTGAAAAAGGCAAAGCTTATTTTTGCGGTGACTCATTCAGACCCCCAACCATAACCAGGGTGTACCTCACTCTGTCCTGAGGTTACCGACATGTATCTAAACCAACGGGAGCATCATTTTTCCAGAAAGGGCTCTGCTGCCGAAACCTCGAGCAAAGTACTTAACCTGAAATCCCCTCATTATAAACTGGCTGTGCATGGAAGTATAAAGCAAAATATTCATGAATATGGCTTCAGGTGAAGGAGCAAGTTAATGAATCAGGCATGTTCCAGGGAGGGGCCATCGCAGGCCAGGGCTGGGTGTCCTTATAAGGTGACCCTTATACTGGATTTCAGGGACGAGCCTGCGATCTCCTCCCGCGGGGAAGCGAGATGCGACCGAGATCCTGCGAAGCGGTTTCTTCGGCCGCCACATATCAGCTGCTAGTTCTCGAACCTGCGACGGGGGGGGGGGGGGGGGGGGGGGGGGGGGGGGGGGGGGGGGGGGGGGGGGGGGGGGGGGGGGGGGGGGGGG
>JABFDZ020000043.1:13632478-13643386 GCA_019775955.2 Pollimyrus isidori
AATTTCTGATTAATTAATACATTAAGTAAGGGTGTACTACACATTATTTGTGCCCCCTCAACTAAAGTGTTACCGAAAAAATAGTTGGAAATGCTACCATTATAGAAATTCAACTTTGTAAAAATTTGGAAGCATTTTCCAATCTAAATAATGTACAAAAAATAATATTGTATAATACTGTATAATGGCTGGAAGGAGTGCAAGAGGGAAGGGGGGTTAAGTCCAAGGGCCCCAGAGAGACACTGGCCCTAAAATATTTAAAATAAATGGATTGGTCTGGACTAGTGGGCCCAGTATGATTTCATGCTTTCATGGGGCTCAAAATCTCTAGCAAAGCCCCTGCTGCCGGGTGAAACATGTCTCTGTTTATTTATTTGTATAAAAAGCACTCACCTCTCAAAAGGATTTCTAAGGGTCCAGTGATGAAAATCCATGATCATCCTTTATCCACAAAACAAGCTAAATTGGACAGACATTGCAAAAACTATCAATGTATAATGTTCCATTCACACCTTGCACTTTTGGGGTAAAGGGGTAATAAGAGTAAAATAAATATAGGTCAATAAAAACACACTTTACCAAAACCAATTTTTTTCTGGCAAATACATTACCACAAAATAATTGAAAGATATTTTGCTGTAAATTTGGTAGCAAATACCAGAGTTGGGGACTCGCGTCACTTCCTTGCGATTCCACTTAGACTCAAGTCACAAATTTGATGACTTGTGAACTGGTGGAAAGACTTGGACTTGACTTGGACTTGAGGGCAAATGACTCAAGAGTTGGACCCCAATTGGACCGTATGATTCAAGAAGACTTGAGGTTATAGTCCCCCTCTGGATGCCATGCTGTTCATTTTATAATTTCAGTGTATATTAATTCTCTGCTGTCTGCATTTTCAATTGGCTGAATGCAAGGTCTCCTGAGATAGTTTGTTGGAAAGATGAATCACTCTCTGCTTGTACGTGGACAGAAAAACTGTGTGAGGACAACTGTGAGCAGGGCGAAATCATACCTAAATAACAAAATGCACTATGAACTAGAGAAAACAGTTTGGATGATTGATCAGTGGGTTGGTAAAAGATGGGTGGTTGACCTATCCTGCCTCTGCGACAGAACAAGCTATGGATGTACAAAAGTAGAGGAAAAGAAAGGATGGCTTCAATGGAAAGAAGAGGTCATCAAAAAAAAACAATTAAATGACAATGAGTGGCTGCTTGATCTTGAGGTTTGCCATGCGAAGGGAATGCACTCTCAGGACTGCTAGCCTCTAACCGCTTGCAAAAATCTACATCCACACCGATCCACAATGAAATATTTCAATGCTATGGTCAAACCAAATCTACTGTCCAGCACTACTATTCTTCTTTAAAGTTCCATCCATGAACATCCCTTGCTGACATGTGGTGGAGCTCCGTGACCCTCGTATCACCCTAACGGCAGTTTAATGCTCCCCTTTTTGCGGATACTGAAGGAAGATGTTTCTAAAGAGTGGCAGAGATATGAGATGAAAAAGCGCTCTGTATAAAAGTGCTCCGCCAGCAAATTAAGCAGCAGGAGAACTGGATGATGGAACAGCATAAAGAGGTGATAGAGGAGGCCAAATGCATCAAGGAGGAGGTTCCTCTGTCAGCTCAGCTGGAGGAAACAAATCAAAGGAAGATAAAAGATCTGAAGTAAGTCTTAGGAAACCAGTGACATATATAATATTTAGTGTTCAACTCATGTGCTTATTTGGCATCTTCTACAGTACATATTAAAAATGTAGATTAATATTGGCTCTGGGAAAAAATAAGAGACCACTAAATTTTCAGTTTCAGTCATGTTTCAATTTATGGGTATGCACCTGTGCAATATATTGCAAACTACAGCCTGGCTCTTCTCTGCTTGTCATTGTTCTTTCTTACTTTATGGGTTTTCAGTCTTGCTTCTAGGAACCTGTTGTGCAACTTTTAAAAGCCAATTCACGCCGCTTAATATTTCCCGTTATTACTGAAGGTCACTTGAGGTTATCCTCCAAGGCACTGCTGGATAAGTTGACTGTCATCTTTGGCACTAGAAAGTTGCTTCTGCCCTCTGCCTGGCTGGTTTCTGGTTGTTCCCAGTGTATCCTGCTTCACCTTGTTCCTGTGTACTGCTGTCTTAGAAACTCTGAGCATGGAAGAAGCCTGCATTGCAGTGTAGCCTTCTGCCAGCATTAAACCAGGATTTATAACTATAGATATTTTAAAAAAATAGAGTGGTCTCATTTTTTTCCAGAGCTGTCTATTCTTTTAAGAGTGTATTTAAGGTAAGTCACTTTTGTCCTTAGCATCTGCTACTGTGTTAAGTGTATTTGTGTTAGGATCACTATCCTATGTTTATTAAACGTGAAAAATGCTGTTCTCGTTCTTCCTTCTGAACAACTCAACTTCCCAAGAAATTTTGCAAATATGATGCATGAGAGACCTGTTTCCTCCTACTCTTGATTCAGAAACCGGTTGTAACATAACAGAAGAAACTCCCCAAAGAGCTCGCCTGCACAATAAGGACAGGGCCACCAATTTGTACAACCAAACCTTTCAATAAAAACCCTAAGTAAAAAGGGCCTTGAATTTCATTTACTTTGTTTGTTTCATTGTTTCAAAGATTTCATTTACAAATCCTTTCTCCGTACCGCTCCATTTGACCATGTGTAGGACTAAGTCTGATGGCAGGGTTCTGAGAGACAACAATAACAGAGATAATGGTGATTGCGGTCTAATGGTGATTGTGACATGCTCCTGTGTTCGCTTGCATCAAAAAAAAAAAAAACAACAACGGCACGTGGCTTTGTGGTTTGGGGTTCTGTGTCTGTGAGTTCAGTTCAGATTTTCTGTAAAAAGTGCTCCAGAGGTTCTGGATAAATGCCCAAAGTTTCACTTTAATGTGTTTCCTGAAATCCTATGTGCTTCTACAAATGTTAAAGTATTGTCATTGGTACCTTTACTAAATGAAATGTTCTGTACCAAATAACATTAAAGTTTGTCCAACTAATATGATGTTTAAAGTGCAAGCAAAATACACAGTTACACTGACAAGCACCATAATACTACACAGTCAGTAACTACCATATAACCAGGTGGAGAGCCCAGTGAGCTAATAGTGTATTATATAAATCTAACTGCTTTCCTAACTATGATCCCACATTCTTGTGACTAGTGTTCTACATGAATGCTTTGTTCTTTAAATAATCTATTAAGTGAACGAAATGATTTAAGCCACTATACTTTGTTCAGTTCTTTCAATTAATGATTCAGTATGTTCATGAACAGGATCAGCAAACTAAATCAATCCATTCATGACTAAAATACCCAATCTTTTGCCATCCATTGTTGTAATGATGTATGACAGTGAGTAAGGCTAATGTAATTGATTTGACATTAAACTTAGTGTATAATGAAAAAAGATCAATACATAAATTAAAGAAGTTTTAGTAGAACCACTTTTGGCAACAATTACAGCTGCAAGTCTTTTGGGTTAAGTCTCTAACAAATTCACACATCTGGATCTAGCAGTTCTTGCCCAATTATCTTGCCAAAATTGCACAAGCTCCGTTAAGTATTTTGGGAACATTGATGAACAGCCATTTTCTCAATCACATTTGTTCTGATATCTCCTTGGAGTTCATGATGCCGTATCTAACAAACAAGGGAAATTATTTTAGACTTATGTGGCACACATACTGACTTTATTTTACGAAGTATGTAACTTCTGAAGGCTGTTGGTTGCAAGTTGTTATATTTGGAAATGATTATACATTTTTGAATTTACACAGACTTAGACATTATGAACTAAATAATGGAGGTCAATGACATGAAATCCACATTAAATCCATTTTAAGTCACAGCACAATATATGGACAGACATATGATTACAGGTGTACCCCTGGCCAATCACCCTGTGTTGCCAAACATAAGTTCATACCCACTGCAACACTGACCAGGGGGGTATTCCTTGAAGCAGGCTTAAGGGAAACTCTATCTTATTTCGACAAGTAGTCAATCGGTCTTAAGTGAGATTTCCGTTCCATCAACGTCTCTTAAATACATCCCAGCTAAGTTACCATGGATAAATTAGGCCTGTGAACTACAGGCTAACCGTCTGGCTTAGTTTAGCATTGTTTCAACGTTCGGCGTGTGGGAAGTGATTCCCAAAAGATCGTTCCGTCGGACGAAATTCGGAATTCCGCGATCTTACTACTCATGTCATGTGATCTGTTGAATTATGTGTCCTTATCTGACATAATACTTGACATTATGTGATTGACTTATTTTGTTAATCTGTAAGAACATGATTTTGTTATGACATGAGTTACATGAATGACATATATGATATTTATAGAATGTATATATTATATTTATAAATATACATTAATATAATCTGTTAATTTTATAAATGTTAAGTAAAATAGATTAAATAGCGGAAACATATTCACGAAACGCTAGTCGGTATTATATTTTAGTTTTCTAATGGATTATATAAAAAGAACAGACTGGAAAGAATTCTAAACCTGCATGGGACACCTATAAGAAAATAAACCAAAACTAGTGACACCCGTACCACTAAGGCCCAGTAAAAAATAATTAATTTATCATCCTTTCAATCAGAAACAAGTGATGAGGGAGGACGATTTTTTTTCTTCATTTGAATTTCTATTTTATAGTTAAATAGTCGATAAACTTCAGCAGTGCGTATTCGGTACTGATGGGGATTTAAGGTAGAAGTAAGCTGGGGTGGAAGAATACTAATGCGCGGCAACTGGTTTCTATCGTCTGCCTGTGAAGTTTGTGACCGGCAGTGGAATTTACACAGGAAAATAAACCAAAAATCGATGCAGGCTAAATTCGCCACGTGGGCGGGAATGATAAACTAATGTTTTTTTTACTGGGCCTAAGTATTCGTTTGCTCTATTACTATTTTCATCACTATTATTACTGTTGTTTTTGTTTGCAATGCATAATACAACTTCTAAAAACAAAACCCTGCAAAGCAATCTGCCAGTTCCGAAGTCCGAACCCCATCTGCGTTTCGGCGGCTAGTGACGTTCCGCCTTTGTCATATCAACGCGAGATTTTCAGTGTGACTGTGGCGTCACGCTCAGACGGAACGAAAAACCATGTCGCTTACGAGGTGAGTTTGCCGTAGCAAATTCCGTTTACTTTACTTTTTAATCAGAAGCAACAGTTGTAAATATGATCGTTGCTTTATGTTGCGTAGTCACGCCAGCATTTGCTGTACTGTTATCAACGGAATGTGTATATCTGTTAAATAAATGGACAGTTTTCACTCCCCGTCTGAGGCCTAATGGCTTATGGGAAAACGAAGATACTCATGCTAACAAAACGCTAAGTAGTTCCTTACGGTCGAATAGTATATTCTTAAAGATTTGTACTGTGTTGCATAGCACCGTTTGTTTTACGTGGGGTTTTCAGGATATGTGAACGTTTTTTTTTACAAAGCTGCACTAAGCACTTATTAAACAGTACAATTGCGCGAACTAGTAACTAGCTAACAAATATGCTTCAATCAACCTGAAGTTTTTGTTGCGTTAACGATGCTGGATGGTCGATATATAAACTAACGTTTTAAAATACAGTTAACAAGACTATGGTTTAGATTGAAGATGGATTTAATGTAATCTATGTAAATTCGTTTATTTAACCCGAAATGTCGGACTGGAATCAGAGCCCAGAAAAAAACTGTTCCAACATCCTTTTAATAAGATTTTATTGTATTCTAGATTATCATGAGCCGTTTTGTTTGTAACCGCCACCGTTTGTACCTTACTGTGCATATGATTATACTTGATTATGATTATTTTGTGATTCGCGCAGTTTTCTGCCAGCGCCAACGCAGCTCTCTCAGGACCAGCTAGAGGCTGAGGAGAGGACGCGATCACAGAGGTCCCTGTCTACAGCCCTGGTTTCCTCCCGCAGGGAGCCACCCCCTTATGGCTACAGAAAGTCTTGGGTCCCCAGGACGCTGGAGGTAGTATTCAGGATCGATTTTGGGGAGAACTTTTGTGTCGACTTACTCCAGCTGTTTATGTAACGAAAACTAGTCACATGTCAATTGAGTTGCTGCCATGTTTTCTGCGGTGTTCTAAGTGGAAATGTTAGGTTTGATTGGTGAACATGTCTGTGTGATGTTCGTACTAGGACTTTGGAGATGGAGGTGCCTTTCCTGAGGTCCATGTGGCCCAGTTTCCCCTGGAGATGGGCAGGAAGAAGAAGACATCCAATGCACTTGCAGTTCAGGTCGACGCAGAAGGCAAGATCAAATATGATGCAATTGCCCGCCAAGGACAAGGGAAAGAAAAGGTACCTCAGCTGCTCTTCCATGCCACTAGTCCAGAACCTTGTGAAGCCTCGTAAGAGAGTGCATAACTTGTTTAAGGAAGTTAAAGCTGCTTGGTATGTGCATGAAATATTACACATCTACTGCATATGTGACATTTCACATAGAGACCTCGTGGAACTAATTATTGGCCATTTTTATTGCTTTGGTTGTTATGTTTGCAACCGTCCTTGGTAAACATTGTGTTCTTCCATTTGCATCTCAAAGGTCATATTCAGCAAATACACAGATCTGCTTCCTAAGGAAATCCTTAGCGACGATGCACCAGATCTACAGAGGCCAGACGATGAGGCGGTGAAAGAGGTGAGATCTGGGTTGGAAGTCATCTTCCATATTTTTGAGGAACTTTTAAATGCTTCTCCTTTATTTTTAAGGGGGCAGCATGTAGCTCAGTGGGCTAAGCCTGTGTGCCTGTAATCGCCGGTTCAAACCCAGACTCTTAACCCCAACAAAGGGTGCCACCTGTAGTGGCACCCTTAACCCCCCCCTGCTCCCTGGGTGCCACTACAGGTGGCTGCCCTTCATGGACAGCTTATGCTGCAAAGAGCAAGTTGAGGGAGGTGTAAAGACAATTTCCCCACAGGGATCAATAAAGTATCGATTATTTTTATTATTTATTTCATGTTCTGAGTGTGTGTGATTTAAGTTGAATCTGCTGTTGATGTTAGGCAGTTCCATGATGCGTGATGGTCAGACATTTACCAAAAGTGAATCATCACCTTTGTGAATCATGCTTTGGGTATGTTGGGGTAGCTGACTGAGAAGACCCGTGCAGCACTGGACAAGCAGGTGTCCCAGAAGATTGCTGCAGCCATGCCAGTGAGGGCCGCAGACAAGCAGGCACCTGCGCAGTACATCCGGTACAGGGAGCCAGTTCTGCACTGTTGTGGTGTAGTCTTAATTTTTGTCCTGTAGACCAGCGTTTCACAAACTGGTCCTCGAGGACCCCCAGACAGTCCATAATTTTTCTGTCTGCCGGGAGCCCGGAGGGAGCAAAAATGTGAACTGTCTGAAGGTCCCCAAGGAGCAGCTTGAGAAACACTGCTGTAGATTGGCAGTTTTAAAACTCCTGGGTACAGCTTGTATTGTCCTTAGTGTTTAGCTATCTCCGGGAAGGTCCTGGATGAAGCTCTTGCATCACTCCTGCTGTAATATTATGCTTTTTTTCCTTAGGTACACCCCATCACAGCAAGGAGTAGCGTTCAACTCTGGGGCAAAACAGAGGGTCATCCGTATGGTGGAGATGCAGAAGGACCCCATGGAGCCTCCACGTTTCAAGTATGAACGCACACACGACATCCCCCATTTCCTCTGCAAAGTCAGCCCCCGAAATTTAAGTTTGCCTAAAATAAACATTAATGCCTCTTAATCTCAGCATGCAGGAGAGGCTAAGCTCCTGAATTTTAAACCTGCCATGGTATATTACTTTAAATGCAGGGTAGAGTGATTTCATTAATTTTATAATGCAAATTAACTACCCTTTTTTTTTTTTTGACAGGATTAACAAAAAGATTCCCCGCGGACCACCGTCGCCTCCTGCTCCTGTCATGCATTCCCCCAGCAGGAAGGTGGGGTCCCGTGGGGCTTGTGCAGGGTTGAAAGGACACCATGCTTAAAAATGTAGTGCGGTGCGGATGTTTGCTTCCTGTCCACATCCAGTACATGTCACACGATTTCTTGCAAGCGTACATCTGTCACTTTAACTGGTACTCTGGAATCCACTGTGGGTTAAACCCTACAACCTTTCACTGCAAAGGGGTAACTGGCCTCATTTTAAAAACCTGAGTACTGCTTATCTTCTCAGATGACCGTGAAAGAACAACAAGAATGGAAGATCCCGCCATGCATCTCAAACTGGAAGAATGCAAAGGTATGAATGCGTGAAACTCAACATCGAAAGATGAGCGATTTTAGCTGCATGGCTGTTTTTGAAATGCCCTTCCTTCCTAGGGTTACACAATCCCCTTAGACAAGCGTCTGGCGGCGGATGGCCGGGGGCTGCAGACCGTTCACATCAACGAGAACTTTGCCAAACTGGCTGAAGCGCTCTACATCGCAGACAGAAAGGTAGGCGTGCCTTTTACTGGCTGGGAAATGGACCCAGTGTCTTTCACTGGGTGCCTGTGTAGGTGGCATATAGGGGGAAGAGAGCCCAACCTGAGGCTAAGGTGTTGCTTTTTTAATGCCATCAGAGTTAATCCATAATCGTAGAATAAAATACTGTTTAAAAGAACAGCCAGATGTAAAACGTGTAAGCAGGTGAGTGACACATTAGCAAATTAATGTAATATAAACCGAATGAAGGTAAGTAAATTGCGTGTGCGATTACAGCCGCACTCCAGGCAGGACAAAAAGACCCTGCCCTAATCTGGTGTTATTTCCACCTGACCGATGGATACAGTAACCTGGGAGAGAGGCTGCCTGCTAGGGTGCATCCTGACAGCGCACGGCTCGTCTTCAGGAGCCTCTGTGCGGTCGGCAGTTTTGCTAACCCGCCACGTTCTGTGGCCCGCGCAGGCCCGTGAAGCGGTAGAGATGCGTGCGCAGGTGGAGAAGAAGATGGCCCAGAAGGAGAAGGAGAAGAAGGAGGAAAAGCTGAGGGAGCTGGCCCAGATGGCCCGAGACCGAAGAGCTGGCATCAAGAGCCACGGGGACAAAGGTGCGTCGGATGCTGGCGGACGCTCCAGCCGGGCCCCTAATTATAAACGTCTGACTGGCTGTTGATAAATCCCTCAACTGAAGGAACTGCTCTGTTTAATATTTCGTGAACGGCCCGATCCTCGATTGATGCGTATCAATGGTACGCCTTGATCGCACTGTATGCGCCTACCTAGAGGGTGCAGCTGCAAGGCCTGTGATCCGATCCGCCGCCCGGTGTGGGTTGCCAGGGGAGGGGCGTGTACACGGGAGCCGCCCGCTCGATCATCGATACTCGGCCCCCGCTGTCGGTCTCGCTTAGCTAATGTGCTCTGAAAACCCACGGCTTTCCTCTCGGCTCCCTCCCAGGTGCTGAGGACGTGGAGGTGAGGGAGCGTGACGAGATCCGACATGACAGGAGGAAAGAGAGACAGCACGACAGAAACATCTCCCGGGCTGCCCCCGATAAGAGGTACACGCATCTCGAACACGGCCGGTGATCATTCAGGGGCAGGCGCCGCGTACTGCACCCTGAAGCTGGCTGGGCAGCACCAGTAACCCTGTCGTTCCCAAGTCACGCTTCTTCAGGTGATTGGAAGAGGCTGCTGACCCGATGTCAAAATATTCCGGACGAAAAAACTGAGTTTTTTTGCAATTGGAATCCTACATTTCAGTTAACTAAACCCTTCAGCGAGTTTGAACAGTTATACACAGTTTGCAGGGTTGTTGATGTTTCCCTCACACTCGGACGCATATGTCACACTCCTGTGCTTTCAGGTCTAAGCTGCAGAGAGACCAGGACCGAGACATCAGCGAGCTCATAGCTCTGGGTCAGCCCAACCCGCGGCCCTCGAGTGAAGCCCAGTATGACCAGCGTCTCTTCAACCAAAGCAAGGTGGGCCGGCATCCGCCCATGTCCTCTGCCATGTGTGAAGGGGTGGATGACTTGCAGCCGCACAGATAAACTGTATCTCTCCTGTTCTCCCCACGTCCACAGGGCATGGACAGCGGCTTTGCTGGTGGTGAGGACGAGCTGTACAACGTGTATGACCAGCCATTCAGGAGCGGGAAGGACATGGCCCAGAGCATCTACAGGCCGAGCAAGAACGTGGATAAAGACATGTACGGCGATGATCTGGACACGCTCATTGAAACCAACAGGTAGGGGTGCTGCTTTTACACTGTCAGGGTACATGTGCATGTTCAGATTTCTCGTGGCACCGCCCAGTTTCTAAACAATTTTTGTATCAGGGATTCTCACCCTTTATGATCCTACGTGCATCCAACCATGGATTAACGTACCATACAGTAGTGATGGGCAAATGAAGCTTCATGAACCATTTGCTGTATTTTCTAACTTCATTTGATGGTGATCTTTGTTCATAAAAGCATGCCCCAAAGCAAAGAGCACCATCTAGTGGAGTCAAGAAATGCAGCAAACGGTTCATGAAGCCCTATTTGCCCATCATCACCGTAAAGGCATTATACTGCATATAAACTGGCACAAACCTGTTTGTGGCTCATACTATTTGGAATGCATGGCACTTTACTGAAAGAGGATACGATGAAGGTCGAGAAGCAGACAGTGCCCGTTTTGACGTTTCGGTCAACCCATCCTCTCCACCTCAGGTTTGTGCCGGACCGTGAATTTTCCGGCGCCGACCATGGGCCACGCAGGGAAGGTCCGGTCCAATTTGAAGAGGATCCTTTCGGTCTGGACAAGTTCTTGGAGGAGGCCAAGCAGCACGGGGGGTCAAAGAGGCCATCCACCAGCAGCCGTTCGAAGGATTACGACCATGACAAGAAGCGGAGGAAGGAATAAGGGGGGGGGGGGGGGGGGGGGGGGGGGGGGGGGGGGGGGGGGGGGGGGGGGGGGGGGGGGGGGGGGGGGGG
>JABFDZ020000043.1:13645422-13655710 GCA_019775955.2 Pollimyrus isidori
GAAGGCTCCTTCAAATGTGACCTAGGAACGCATCCATCCTGGTAAAAGAAGGACACGTTCCTAGGTCGCATTTGAAGGAGCCTTCGAAATGGGACGGCCTTGTCACTTCGCTGTGATGTATTTGGTTTTTGAGCAGGGAAGGATACATCCCCTGAATTTGGACACAACTTCATAGACTATGTCCTTCAGAGAATGCAGCCCCTGTATCAAGACAGGGCTATTGTCGGATATCGTCAATTACCAATAATACCATCATATTAGCTAGCGCTAGACCCCATTGCTGCACAGTGAAGGATTTTTTAAGGGTTTAAGGCATTATCCCCAGGGCAGATGTGCATAGTCCAGAAAATGAAAACAAAATTCTGTTTCAATCAACCAGTGGAGTATAAATGTCACAGTCAAGACATTGGTTGCTTGAAACAAAACCTTGGTCTGGATTTTTACTTTCTGGACATGAACTATTCACCTCTGCCCCAGTTACATGTTAATTTCAGAAACCAGTCCATTGTTTTTCCATCTGGCTGAACACTAAAATTCATTACTAATGATGGAGATACGGATTGAATGTTAAGGTTTAAATTTCAGTCAAACCCCTGCATTTGTAAACTATATTTTAAAAAGGAACAATTAATCCAAAGAAGCTGGAACACATCGTCTCATACTGTGAGTACCAGGGTTGCGAAGACTGGTCTGGGAAATGATCATGGTTTACGCTGGCATTATCACATATTTCATTATAAACCTAAAATTAGCTACATCAAAGAGCATATGCGACTGTTTGAGATCATTCATTTCCGAAACAAATTAAGGTCGCGTAAAAGTCGAAGGTAAGAGCAACACCTACCCCTGACCACAAGGAGAAACTAAGCAAGTCCAGGGTGTCTAATCGCTCGTAATGGATATGCGGCCAGACAGTGAAAATAAACCGATATACTATTAGTTTCCTACAGAAGGAGTGATCGTATTAAAACAATATTTCCAACCAAACATTCTAATCCAAAATATTTTTTACACAACTCTGCATCACCTAAAAATATCTACTACCTAAAACGGCGTATAAACATCTCATCCATGTTTACCTTTAACCTAACACCACGTGATGCACATTATGTATTTTTTTGTGAAACTGAAAATATAACTACTTGTGTCATTTAACAAATAGCGCTGCATTTTTATTATAATGAATTACTTTAACGAATGAAATAGGCCGTTTTATTTGTTTGTTTTAAGAAATGATATGCCGCGAGTTCATAGTTCAGGTGAGAATGGCGAAGATGGCGGCGGCCGTGGCGGAGCATGGCCAGGATGCCTTTAGGAAGTTATTTAAGTTTTACAAACGCCGAGTGCCACCTCCTGATTTCAGCGACGTGATAGACTTCACACAAGGTCTGAGAAATGAAAAGGTAATCGCGTTTTTCCGAAAAACATGATTTTCGGCTCTTGACGTCAGGCTGCATTAATTTCACAAAGCACATATATATTTAATGGTACCGTAGTGACACCCTACCGTATTGCATTTGTTACTTCTGATAACTGCAGCAGTGGGTGTAGTGTTTAAGAGAAACATGTAACCGTAGAATATGAGATTGCGCTGTTCAGACAGGGAATTTAAGTACATCTTATTTACGTGTCCCGCTGTAAATTAATTCAGATTTCTAAATACAATTCAGATTTGCTCTTGGAAATCATAAGCCAAATTAAACGTTTTATAAACTAATAACCTAAGTAAATTCACGTAAAGCAGAGCATTAGTAAATATGTCTCGACTGGCATTTATCCATCCATCAATACCGCAGCGCAACCTCTTTTACAACACAGAACTTGGAGAGCTAGGAAACATGTCACATAAAAAGCATGGACTGGCATTTATTAAAAACGAGGCAAAGTAAAAATTTTGTATATTAAAATAATGGGAGCAAATCAGCACATTGTTGAAAAAACCATTAAATTGTGTCTCTACCTTGTTTATGGTGTGTGAGCGTGCATGCTGTGACAAGCTAGACTTTTGACCAGGGTGTTTCCTGCCTTATGCCCTATGCTTATAGCCTTCAGACTAGCATGCAGATATTTCTTCTTACAATGCTTGGAATGTCTGAAAAAGAAGAAAAAAACTGGGTTGGCTGAATATGTATTGGGTGTAATGTTTCATTTATCTTTGGTTGCCCATCTAAAATAGAGGTGTCAACCTACACAGTGGAGTGCAGAGTTGGTGTTGTATGTGTACAGAAGCCAGTTTCTATTTGCATTTTGGCTGTATTCACCATTTAGATAAGATAACATTTAGAGCGAATTGCAAATACAGTGCAGCTCTGCAGTGGTGGGTATATCTACAGTTCGGTCCTCTTTGTATTTTTGGGAAAAAAAATCTTTAAAGCCGAATTCATCATTGCATCTCGTCCACTTTGATACATACACACATTATACATTTAGGAATTAAGGGTTATTTTTCTGGAAAAAAATACTAAGACATAGAGCTTCACAGTTTTTTTTTCCAGCTTTTTTTAGTGTTTCATTTTTTAATGACATAATTCTTTGGATGCATAGTTACTTTAGCTGTTTTGTAAATGTAAATTGGGTTCGAATTAAAGGTTTTTGAATTAGACCAATTGTTTTTAAAAATGTATGCCTTTCCCATGAACCCTACACTTTTTACCATGCTAACCATTTCCAGCAATTATGGATTAACTGAGGTGAAAAGGTTTTGCTGTGTTTATCTTTTTTGTTAATTAGCATGATTACATTTTGTACTATGGGACCTGTAATTTAGTAGAATTAGTTTATGGTAATTCATCTGTGATTCTGTAGAACATCAGTGACATGGAAGCATAAAATCCCAGCTTCTTTAATTTGTCGATGCTGTCGCATGGTGTTGTGCATGCCGCATTCAGTTTTAATGAAACTTTGGGCCATGTGTCCAATTTGCATATGATAATGCATTTTGCAGGTATTAAGTGGCATCATCAATTATGAATCATTATCTGTGTCGTTTTTATGAGCGAAAAGGTTTCAAGATTTATGTGTTGATGAAAGTAGATGTTGTTCCATTAATCATTGTTATCAGTGATTTATTAGGTAAGCTGACAGTTTTATCAGAGGCCACATGCATGGATAGGAATCAGATCATTGCGGTGTTTCACACTGTCGTATGTTTTGGAACTTGTGAAGAAGAACTGGACAAAGGCTGCTGTGATTGGTTCACTCGGGGATGATTGACTGCCTGTTTGCGTACTTCAGGTATTTGCTGCTAAACTGAACTTGGCAGCCATCAGTGAGAGGGATGCTCGGGGGGTGGGACTTCACCCCATCAAAGACTGGAAAGCCTATGGTCTTGAGGGATATCCAGGTAGGTCATGCAACGAAATAGAGCTGCCTTGTTTTTTTCTTTATGTCCCCACCTAAAAAGAAAATTATCTACGGCAGCCCAATCCTTGGGGGCCCACAGACAATCCACGATTTTAAATGTGCACTGTCTGGCAGGGGGCTCAGAGGGAGCAAAAATGTGGACCGACTGTGGGCCCCAGAGGACCAAACACTGGTCTACAGAGCAACAGGTAGTACGAGAGGTGGTCAAGGGGTGAATAGTGTGCAGCTCATCAGATTAGAATAGTGTGTCGGTGATTGAAAGTTCACTGTTTTCAAATCCCTGGCTGGGCAGAGTGATTCCATTATTGGGACCCTGAGCAAAGCCCCTACTCAGCAATTGCTTTGGGGATTGTCTGATCCGGCTTTTTTTCTCGAAAATATTTTGCATAAAGGGTTGGCTAAACAAATAATTTCTGATTTGTAAGACTTACTGAGGGTGGGACAGTGAGGATAACCATGTGGCCAGGGTGTTGTGCACTGGGTTGTGCATAAATGTTTTCTCTGTCCTTTCTTTTAAATGACCCCCGTACAGCTGATTGGACTGGAACCTTCCGAGACTAGCGTCCAAGACCAGTCTTAGATGACGGTCTTGCCCTGCCGACATGCTGCGCACCCACAGCCTCCCTGACGCTGTCCTTCATCGTACAGGTTTCATCTTCATCTCAAACCCGTTCCTTCCTGGCTCGCAGCAGTACTGGATGACACAGGGTCTCAAGGTGTACCCACAGAAGCCCAACGTCTGCAATCTGGATATACACATGCCCCTGGCGGAGACCGAGAACATCTGGGAGAAGAGTGCTGAGCACATCCGGTGGGACACGTCCTTCCTGCCCCACTCACCTCGCAATTGGGTATCCAGGGGTGTAGCTATGGTTTGACAAGGGTGTGGCTATGGGCAAACATGGGCGTGGGTGTGACTATTGGTGAATGGGGTGTGGCTATTTGTAGGCAGATGTGTGGCCATGTTCCCCAAAGGCCCAGGATGGCACCTTGGTCCCGCGACTGCGTATCAATCCGCCGCTTGTCTGAAATGCATGGGTACCAGAGTGGTACCTGAGATGATTGGGTGGGAATTTCAGGGTTGACTTCTCCTCGATCAGTGCTGACACTTTAAACAGGCGGTGCTAGAGAAGTTCAGCTGTGGATTGGCTTCCATCTGCAGGGAGACATAATGAGCTGGCACAACGAGGTCAAAAAACATTACACATTTCAGCAGGCGAGCGGTAACTCCTGCATCCTGAAAGGAATCGGTCTGCTTTTGCTACATGTTACCTGTTGAGTGCCGAAATTAGCAAATTTATTAGGTTAACAGCCTGTGAGGCCAGTGTGCCACACCTTTCAGCTCTGTGAGCACATATGTAAGGTTCCCTGACTGCCCTGTCTCATACCGAGTGCTTAGGAGGTCAAGCTTGCTCTTGTGTCCTCAACTTTACCTTTTAACACCCCCCAGGAATAAGAGTAGCAGCAAATCGGAGGCCAAGACGCTACTGGAGAAGCTGAGATGGGTGACTCTGGGATACCACTACAACTGGGACACGAAGGTAGACTATCACCTGTATCAGTAGACTTGCCCACACAAGTAGTATCTATCAGAAAATCAATCTGAGCTGGGGGGGGCGTCATTTACGATAATTATCACACTCGCACTTATTTGTTTCATAGTTTAGACCACTTACGAGGAGTCACTCTGCTAGGTTCAATCAGCCTCAGCATGTTTTTGGATTGTGGGGGGAAACCGGAGTACCGGGAGGAAACCCCACGACGACACAGGGTGAACATGCAAACTCCACACACGTGTAACCCAGCCGGAGACTTGAACCGGGTCCCAGAGGTGTGAGGCAACAGTGCTAACCACGGCACCACCATGCCGCCCCCTGTTATTGATTTAATGTTTATGTAAACAAAAAGTACATAGTGCTACTAATGTTATTTGTATTTTCAATATAAAACTTGATAAAATATCTTCATACATTTTAACAACAGTGATAATACTGATAACCGTGATAATTTCACAGTCATTTATGATAAAATTGTCCTACCGTTTCATCTCTAGTGGGCTTCTAATCGGACATAAGAAACTTGAAATATATATTTAACTTAAAGTTGAAATCCATAGATCTGAGGTGGCAGAACATATTTGTAGGAACATTAGGGCCATCATGTAACTTAAAGATTCATGTCGGCATGTTTTATACGTGTCATGCAGAGCGTGTGAGCAGCTCTGTGTGTTTGGGTGTTTTCAGTTTGCTTGATTTCCAGCGTCGGCCTCTCTCCGGGCAGCTCCTCTGTAATTGCTCAGGCATGACACCTGTCTCTTTCATATGCTAATTGCATCAAAGTGTTTAGTCTCCTGCCACGTTAAATCGGCCCGGAGCTCCACGCCGGATTCATTAAGATCTGGTCCCCGGCTGACATTTCCTGGCGGCTGACAGCGGCCGGGGGGGGCGGGCGCTTGGCAGAGGGCAGATTGTGGGGGCCCCATTAGCTGAGGGGGTGACGGAGAGGGGGTGGGGGGTTCTCTGTGTTAATCTGCGGCCCTGAAGTCCCGGTGACGTTGCCGGTCAGATCATTTATTCCCCCAGCCGCCCCCAGCCTGCTATTACGTAATTAGCTGCTAAGCAGATGGCGTGTACGGCTCTCTAATGCATGGCTCCATCACGCCAGCAGGTGCTTTTAGCACAGCTTACGGTTGTTTACGTTTATGGAGACGCCGGTAAAAGCACTTCACTGTGAATCCTCACACCTCTGACGGCTCTTTATGAGGCTTCATCTCTGGTCCCCAGCTGGATCCATACCTGCTAAGCTCTCGACTACCTGGACCCGCCGATGCACCCTTGTGGCACCATGCATAATGTTCTCTAAATGTCGACCTAATGATATCAGGCCAAATTCCTGGTATATGAGCCTCATTGTATTCCCTTTCAGGTCTGGCAGGTATCCTCTGCAGCCAATACAGACTTCATCACATGATGTACTGTATGATTTAGGAAATATTAAAATAAGGGTAAATGAAGTAGAGGTAGGCGGCCACGATTCAAGCAGAGGGGCCAACCTTAAATCATTGGCTGATTTGGAATTTGTGAGTAACAGGGGAGGGAGTGCTCCAGGAACCAATAAGCTTTCTGCTGGGGCCAGTGTCCCTGTAAGTGAACTTCCAGGAATGTATCCATTTAAATGATCACCTTTTCTAATGGTTTTTCTAAACCTTTTCTAATCCTTACATCGTTCTGGATACACAAGGTGCCACAGTACCTAGGGCTGTCAGCATGCTGGTTCTTAACCTCCTCTCCCTGTCCTTCAGACCTACTCTGCCGATCACCACACCACCTTCCCGACAGACCTCGCTCAGCTGTCCAGCCACGTAGCCGCGGCCTGCGGCTTCCCAGGCTTCCAGGCCGAGGCGGGGATTCTGAACTACTACCACACAGACTCGTCGCTTGGCATCCACGTGGACGAGGCAGAGCTGGACCACACCTGGCCCCTGCTCTCGTTCAGGTGAGCTGGGGCTGGCCGCTCTGGGGCAGATGCAAGGAGGTATAAGACAAATACAGGTGACCTTTGACCTTATGGTAAAGCCATTTACAGGAGATAACATGCCAGCCTAAATCACTTTTTCATGTTAATATGGCTGCTTGTTTAATGATTTGAATGCCTTTGCTAACTCAGGGGCGTCAGAATTATAGGGAATGTGCCCCCCACCCCAGCATTGGCAGACCCACCTTTTCCTGAAAGTATATAGTTTATTTTTCTCAATTTATGCAAATAATTAAATCTTCCTGCAATGACAATGCTATGTCAGAGAATTTCTGCTTGTCAAACAATCATGCAACATGCTTCCTTCCTGCTCACGTCCGGCCCCCTGGTGATTGCCTTTGCTAACATGCGGTCTTCAAGTGACCGCCTTCGCTAACGTGTGCTCCTGGTGTGACCTCCGCTTGCTTACCTTGGCAGCTTCGGCCAGTCTGCCGTGTTCCTGCTGGGCGGAGCTAAGAGGGGGGATGCCGCCACAGCCATGTTCATGCATAGCGGCGATGTCATGGTGATGTCCGGTGCCAGCCGGCTGCTTTACCACGCTGTACCCCGTATCGTTTCTCCGCCTGCTGGATCTCCCGCTCCCCTCGGCCCGCCTGAGGAGGCCACCCCGGAAGGCTCGCTGGCTAGCAAGGTGCAGGAGGAGGACTGGGAGGTGTGTGCGCGCTACATCGAGGCTTCTCGCGTCAACGTGACTGTCAGGCAGGTCCTGCCTCCAGGCCAGCTCTTCTCGGCCACGGCCGATTCACAGCCTGCGGTGACCCTCTCTGGCGAATCACAGCACCAAGAGGAGACGACCAGGGATGAGAACCCAAAGCCCAAAAGGAGGCGGAGCGGTTCCGGCAGTTCGGCCGACTCGTGACGGAAGCCGATGGTTTGGACCTTTTTTACCCAGAACCTCATAAAAGACAGGGGAGTCATAGCCAGTCAGCATGGTTACTGCGGTGCCCATGACGTAATTTATTTCCAGAAACAATATTTAAAAAACTATTTTGCTCTGTCGTGGTTCTGTTTTTAACGAAATGCAAGTGTGACTCATTGGTTCAGTCCATTTTACTGGCAAATATTTTATGTTAATATAATGTTAATCAAAATCCTCCCACAATAAAGGTTTCTTTGAGGTTTAACGAGACCTGGATAACTTCATATTCCACTTTATTAAGCTATAAACTATTTCTGGTGTATAGTATAATCCGTTTAATATGACCAATATACTGTTGTTTCATGTTATACACAGTGACTTGGGTCATATAATATCTGCATGTAGTTTCCAGCAAATTGTCTTGGTGTGTTTCTGATGTTGTTCTGTGCGTCACACCTGAGTTCTTAGGGTCTGTCCCTCCACCTGAGGCACACAAACTCCCTGGAGATGCGACTGCATTGTTTCCTGATATTACAGGACGTGTGTAACATGACAATGTAACATACGACTTAGTGACCGGAGGAAGAGTGTTCATCTCTGGTGTGCTCATTGGCATGTGCTCATGGTTATTTGAAGGGCTCTGGTTACCTATGTGTAATTTGCCACATAAGGATGCTGCTTTTCTCAGAACAATTTGCTAGCTGGTGAAGTGGTAGGTTGTAGAGCTTTTAACGTGCATGTGTGGAGTTCTGGGTAAGCGGCCCTTGCTCTCTTCTCCTGAATGACATGGGAAATTGCCTGCTCCTCTGAAGCTGTTTGTCAGCGCTAATCTGTAGCTCGACGCGGTGGTTTATGCGTTTATATATTTACCATTTTGCAAGGAGGATTTTAAACCTAGCTTGCCCATTTATTGGTTAGGCACCAACTCTAGGAACAGTGTCCAGTTATTTTTGAGTGTAATGAGTTTGGGCTCGTTGGGTAGAAGCATTGGTATGAAATGTCTATTGTGTGTTATATTTGTAGGTGTAGATTGGGCCCATGATGGACTGTAATCTGGTCCAGACTGTACCTGCTGCTTATTGCCTTATACTCCTGCTATAGGCTCCAGGTTGTCAAGGAGACCTTGTACAAGATAAATCAATCCATCCATCCATCCATCCATCCATCCATCCATCCATCTGATTAACACGTTCTTAAACATTCAGCTGACTGGCAGTGTTTAATTTAATGTTAACTTAGCCTCTGTTTAGCTATGAAAACAGATTATCATCCAGCTGTTTTAGAAGCAGGTTTTTGGATGCATAGTGAAAAATCTAACCGCCATGCCAATTGCGGTCATCCGGTCCCACCCCTGCACCAGTGACCTGAACAGACTGTTTATAAGCTGTTTAATCTGCAAAGTCTGTGTCAGAGCTGTCAAAGCCAAGGCGATATCACCTCTGATGGGCCCCTGGGGGAGGCGGGAGACGCAAGGTTGACAGAGTTGTCAGGATGGAGCACGTGCCGGGTTTCGTTACCGTGGTGATGGAACAGCAGCGCTCTGCAGAGTGGATGCAACATGTCTTTGGGGAGAAATCTGCTGCCACAAGGTGCGTCATAAATAGACGCGCTGAGCTGTTTGCTTTTACCCCTGGGGATTACTAACAATAGAATTGCAGAAATGTATCCAATATATAATATTAATATGGACGTTTTGTATTACAGCCTTACTAACGCCTTCGCTCTGAAAATAGTCTGTCTTCATGGATCGGGAAGGCAAGCAGTTTGTGAAGTGTCTGCTAACAGCAGAATTTCTAAATGATCGTTGAAAGTATGAGGTCTTTGCCTCAGGTTACTGGTAATCAAATATCAGACAGTTGGGTGGGGGTACACTTTTGCCACTTAAAATTGAAGAGGTTTTTTCCTGCTGGCTGTATTAAACTGCTCCAGAGGTTGACAAACAACAAGACAAGACCTTTTAATTCAGATTGTACCCCTTTAAAATAATCAGCCCAGGTTGGTGGAGGCGGAAAGGCCAGGAGGGCGGAGGAGCTGAAAAAGCATCTTTCCTTCTCGCTTTACTGGAGTTTTCTGCTGTCACAAGCTCTCCTCTAAAGCAGGCTGTACTAAATGGTTCTTCTTTTGGGGGTTTGCACCTTTCCTGATTGGAACACTTTCCTCAGGTCGCTTGGAAATCAGTTTGGAGGATATAGAAGCTTACATTATGCAGATACATAGAGCATAAACTCTCAGAAAAATATGTTTGTAGCTTTGAGTGCAGTGAGAAGGAACCCAAAAAATTTAATCTTTGAGTTTTTGCTTTACAAATGCTACCGTAAGTCAATTTGATGGCACTATGGGACTCAAATCAGCAATCTCCAGTTTAAGTTGCTTGATTGATTAGCTCTGGGCCCTTGTAGGTGAATTGGGGGGTTGGGTGTGGGCCAGGCAAGGGGTCTGCCGCTCTCTGGTCACCGGGGGTCCACTCCTGGGTGAATTGGGGGGGGGGGGGGGGGCACTTAGGCTTAGTATGGGCCTTCCCACGGTCAACCA
>JABFDZ020000043.1:13664950-13694108 GCA_019775955.2 Pollimyrus isidori
TTACGGACAATAAAGAACTTTATCACAATATTCTAATTTTCTGTGACAGTCCTGTATATATATATATATATATATATGTGTGTGTGTGTGTGTGTGTGTGTGTGTAAACAACTAGAGGTTTTAAGAAAAACATTCATTCCAAGTAGTAATAAACTGAAGCCAAAATTATAGTTCTAAAAGTGCTGTTCTGTGTTAAAAAGTTCATTAGCAAGCAGTCTTATTTGGTGCTTATTAATTAGTAACACCTTTGCAATAACATAAAACAGGAAGCATTTAACATGTCTAGCATCCCTTTGCGAATCATTGACTACAATTGCAATCAATAGCAAAATGACAAGAACAGAACTGAATGAGTCAGTCAAAAAATTATGATAATAAAAAGAAAATATGCAGACCTACCAGTCAAAACGCTTGAATCAGCTGAATGACATTGATGCCTCTCCATTTTCTTTTTATCTTTGATGTCACATCCAGGTCACTCTATGGTGACGTTTCAGGAAAATTCCTATGCATGGCAAACAAACAGGAAATGGAGAGGAATTCCAACCTGAATGGAACATGCTGTAGCCCCTCGTAGGAATGCCAGGAAAGGCCATTGTTTGCTTTGCTGGTAAGTTCCTCTCCTGTTATGTAAAGGCTATGTTTTCACTGTGAAAAGTGCCAGGCTTGATGGTAACATTGTGTCAGTGTGCACTGGTACCTTCTGAAACTCTGTGGTAATGTTGTGCTATTCAAGATTTAGATTCAGTTTTTTGAAACCAGAATTTTAAAAAGTGCCATCAAAGTTGAAAAGACAGAGGTTGATATTTCAAATAACTTTTCATTGTTTTGCAGAAGTGTTGATCACATCACTTTTAGTTGACACAGTTGTAGTTTTTTTGTCATTGTCTCACACTCTACTTTAAATATCTGTTCTATTCATTTATCTTTTGCATATTACCTAGTCCTGCCTGGAACAATGTTTTCAAAGTGCATACGCTCAGTTGTCTTTTCATTTGAAGTGTGACATTGTGTCTCATGAATATAAGACAATGCTTTCCAATACTCTGATGTCTATAGACTCCATAGCTATTGATTTCGGGGGCCAGACCAGCAGTGTCAGTATCTTGCAAGTTAGTTCCAAACAGGATACTGCTGGGACAAGTGTGAGGACATTGTGTGTGTTTCTTTTAGCAAAGCAGAATCTGCTTCCCTGAGCGACAGAAGGCAGAAGAGCATAATTAAGTTACAATTCTTGAGGCGTGACAGATACTTATGCGGTAGCTGGCCATACAGCCTCCTCAGAAGTTCTTGGCTTCCAGGTAATGCAGTTGAGGTCACTGCTTTTGACGAGAGACACTGACATCTGAGTCTCATCACAGGCCAGCCCTGGTGAAATCACTGCAATGCCATTAGGAACGGGAAGAGTACCTTCATGCAGCATTCCTACAGGTGGGAATTGGGTCCAGTGTAAGTTCCCTGTAAGAACCATCACAGTATTTGTTGGAATGATCCAATAATCCAATAATCACAACCCAGTGAAACTGTTGGATTGTGATTCTTATGCCCTTGTTTTATTCTTCATGCAGGTAGGATTAATGTCTTTGATGCCTACAGTGGGAGTCTCACACTAGGTTACCTTGGCAACATCTTTCTGATATCGTACCATAGATGTTTAGATCGCCATAGGTGGATCGTAAGAACGACAAACAATTATGATGACAATCATTGCTGTCACTCTGGTGATGTATTGATGGACTGAAAATGTTTTCTAAAAACATGTTATCAGTATAACAGCTGATAGCAAAAATATTATGAGTAAAGTGAAAGAGATGGCCTAGTAGTCTGGAACCCAGTTGCCTGAAAAATTTGATGGCGGTCCCCCTGCTTTGTCTCCTGCTTTGGCACCATGGTGCTCCCTGAAGTCGGTCCCTACACCCAGCAGCGCTTGCAATCCAGGTTCAGCTATGGGAAGACAAAGCACCTTTTCTCCCTCCTGGTCTGTCTGTTAAATATACAACACAGGGTCCCCTGCCTCTTATCTTTTTGCGCCAGACATACCGAGGGGGGCTGCAGTAATTAGGTGGCTGTATCGGACTCGATTCCCTTTGTTGTCTTATCAACTCTGGCACCGATTGTGCGTAGTGACACTCACCCCAAATGATTATTTAAACCACGGTGCAGCAGATGAGAGGAAGATTTAAGAGTCACTTCATGGCAAGAATGATGCTTTTTTTTTTTTTGCTTTGTTTATAGAATTAAAAAACGTCGCCTAAATCACTGAGTGGTACCTTGTTTTTTTGATCGTTATCGGACGGTGAGGAGACAACCTTGTTTGTCAGATGAAGGAGATGCTTATTGCTCAGGATGTTCTTCATGAGAAAATATGCCGTGGGACACTTTGGATGCAGGATGCGTGTGACCTGAATGCAGAGCAGAGCACCAGAATCTTTCAGGAATTTATTTTTGCACACATTCCTAGTGACTGTATAATTACAGAAAATGATTGTGATAAGGTTACAATTGAAAAACAACATGTGCTACACAGCGGTACAAATGTGGATTTGGTTCAGAAAGCTTTCCGCTGGAATGTTATGTAGCTCATTCTGTTACGAAATAAACGTCTGTAGGATTATGCAGTTACGCAGCATGCCTAGTGCCACCATTCGCCAATCAACCCAGCACCTCTGTCTACTTCACCCCTATAAAGTCTCTAACAATCCCACCAGATATGTAGTGACCAAAGAGGCGACTGAAGTAAATCAACGCTAAGCCATCTGAGCATCATAAATACAGGTTATCCACAGGACTGCTCGGTGTGCGCTCAGCTCTCTGAGTGACGCTACATGACAAACATCGTCCCTGAGAAGAGATTTTTATTTTCCCAGTGTGAGAAGCCACAGGGGTAGTAGTGTGACCACTCTCTGGGTGTGGGTGATAAAGTGTTTGGAATAGTTCAACAAATCCACAAACAAAACCAAAACTTTTTTAATATCTAGCAACATAATTCTCCTTGAGGCTGTAATAGGATTTTTCTTTGTCTAAGGATAAGATAAGTGTGATAGCTATTGGAACACTTTCTTATACAGTGGCGTAAATTATGTGGAGAAAAATTCTAATGGTGTAAGAAGAAAGAGCTTTGACTAGACTGGCCCTCAGCTCTGCTGTGGCAAAACACTCTGATCCGATCGAATTATCTATTGTCTGTTTGGCCTCAGCTGTGCGGTGAATTCTTGGCCTGGATTAATGGCTTGAAATTCATTATAGTTGCTTAATCAGTCTCGACTTGTTCAATTTGATGCAGATGCGTGCTTAAATAGTGCAACATGTGCGGTTTGGAACAGTAGCAAATGGCAAAATACACCGATCGGTGAATCAGTCATTCCTATCAACACCGTACAGTCCATGCTGAACCCATATATATATACATTAATAATATATGTATAATATCACGGATTGTCTTCGGAATTCGACAGGATATAGCTTCATTTTTCTTCACAGAAAAAGCGGCTGTGGGTTTATTGTAATTAATTTAAGATCTGATCCTCCAAGGCTATTTCAGCTGAAAGATTACTAGTACAGGACAGTATGGGGGCAGCATGATCTGGCGCTCATTTTCCAGGAAAGATAAATCGCCTTAAAGCTGTTCTTCGACCATATTTCATTGACCATGTCTATTATATGGTGAGATCAGTCTCGTCAAAACCACACAGAGGAAATTACCAAGGTCTGTGTCTTATGTAGATGTACTATGTGAATGTGTGTGCTGATCAGACTATTAACACCACCAAGTCTGTGTCTTATGTAGATGTACTATGTGAATGTGTGTGCTGATCAGACTATTACCGCCACCAAGGTTGCCCTTCCTTACTTTTCTAATCCAAACCCCTACCCTCCTCCCTCCCTTCAAAATAAAACTATCAATGAGTTTCTGTGCGGAGATTCCGGGTGCTGGAAAGCGATATCCAAAAGGCATCCACTTCTCTAGCAGAGCCGGATTGTCCCCACATTTTTTCGTTTGGCTGCTTCTGAGCCTGTGGCTTCTGGCAGACCCCCCCGGCAAGGGGGACTTCATAACCCAGCAACCTTGTAGGCGCTTTTTACTTGAGGTAGCTTGTGTAGCTTATATTATACACTTTTGCTAGTTTATACAGCTGGATTTTATCCAGAGGCCGTTCGGGTTAAGAGCTTCGCTCCAGGATATAACTGCAAGGCTCCTCCTGGGACCTGAGCCGACAGAACCTTCCGGTTTGCAGCTCTTGTCGCAGATGAAGAAGCCATCATGCCATTTTCCATGGAGACACCTTAGCACAAAAGGACAGCAAATGGCTCTGCGTGTTAGTGCATACGGATTATGTAAGAGGAGCTGTGTTACCAAACACTCTGGCAGGAACATTGGAGAGGAAAAGGATTAACAAAACAAGATGTACATGAACCGCCTTGAGGGACAGAGGGGGAAAAGAAAAAAATCAACAAGGTCTTTTAAAACCTGAATCCTGCTTACCATACTGCCCCCTCCCACAATTAAAAACATGCAGGCTCACAAAGTATGATCCAGATTCAATAAATCCATTTACTCTTATTCACAGTGACCAACCCCATTACTGTGACTCAGAACAGAGATTACAGCAGACCATAACAGGTGTGGCACAGATGGGGACAGGAGCCCGCATAGTCAACACAACTTTCCCGGCAAGATGATCAGTCTGTTAGATTAATGATTCAAGTCCCCAGCTAAGGGATGACGTCAAACTTGTCACATGACTCTGTCAGGTGACATCACTACAGTTCAGTTACTGTGTGACTATGCATCAAATTGTTGTAGTATGCCAATGGCAACCAGGGAACTGCGGACCATTGGGAGGTATTGCTAAGTGTTACGCTCCACTTCTGTGACCGTGACCAAGAGCACTGCGTGCCGTTTCACACTCCGATTGTCCGTTCAATAAACCCCTGATAACCACATTTGGATCTTTGAGTGTCTTTTCTGACAGATGTACTTTTATTGTGCATAAAATTATGACTTTAGTAAAGATTTTTAATAAAAACTAATGGCATTCCTTCCTGGTTGTTAACGGCACAAGTCACATTCAAAAGAAATCATACATCGCAATTTCACCATAATATGGTGTAATTGCATTTAATGACTGTGAATAATTGTTACTTTGACTGCTTAGCTTTTTTAAATTTTAGATTTTACTTTTTTAATTTTACAGTTTCTCCAGTTAATACAAGTTGACTTTTTTGGTCCAGGAATTAACATTAACAAGCAGTAAACAAGCAGAACTCCTCTATCAGTGAGCTCAAACAAAAATAGTTTCTTTTGCCTGCTCTGTTACCATGATGCCGGGGTTTCCCTGGAACCAGACTGATGCCAGAAGCGGCCCCACTGGCACTGCTGCAGTAGACACAGAGAGATCGGGGGCTGTAGTATGAAGTGGGGTTACTGGCTTATTGGGCCAGGTTACTTGTTGGAATTAAGGTAGTCTGGGCAAAACGTAAGTGAATTTGATGTCCATTTAAACCTTAAACCTTACCCTGATAAGCCAGTAACCTCTCTTCATAGAACAGGCCACTAGAGGAGGAAATCGTGAGACTCAAGCTTAAGCTTCCTGGGGGACCTTGGCAGGAGCGCAGACTGAAGGTGCTCGAAGAGTGAGCGGGCCGAGTGCATGACATCAGACCAAAAAAGCCACGGACTATCCCCTCAAGCAGCGGCCATCGGCTACATCAAGTATAGCAGAGACCAGCTGTAGGAGAATTTCTAGGTCAAGCTCAAGCTCACTGTCAAGAGAAACACAGACCAGATGTCAGTCGTCCACCTAGGCTTGGCAATGGAAGGCGGAGCCCTCCAGCCCTCCTAGGCTTCACACCGGAGGCTTGTTTCTCTTTATCAGTGCTGAAGCAGAGGTTCAGAAGCAGCAAAGGGTAGTGACTCAGAGTACCATGTGGGGTTGTCTGCAGACACTGCAGGTGGCTGAAGGTGAGACAGCTAATGGGGTCCACGCCACAGGAGGTCTCCGGAGCGACAATGAGTCTGGAGCCAAAGGGGGTGAGGGTCCCGATGCTAAACCAGTCTAATGACACCGATCAGGTTACCAACACAGCGGACCGGGGAGCAGCACTGGTAGAGGTAAGGAGCACAACACCAGACCAGACCTCCACACCCCAGCAGCCCAAGGGGTTTCCTGTCTGCAGCATGCAGGACCTTGAGAAAGTGCAGGGTGTGGACCCCATTTTTGGCTCATCAGCTAGGCTGGTTCCACAGGGTCATGAGGCTGGAGTGTTTAGAGCTGAGACCCCTCAGCCTGGCTACAAAGGCATACTGCTCCCAGTAGGACAATTTGGCCCTCTGCAACAGGCTGCTGCATCAGCGTATCATTGCCCCATTCCGGGGTAGACTGTATGCAGGTGCTGGTCCCAGAGCTGTTCAAAGAGGCTTAGGTATGGTCCATGCATAGGTCTCCAGAAGTGGTACAGCAATTTGTGATCTCCAAGACCCAGGACAGGCTCCAGGAGCAGTTTGTGTCTGGTGTTGGGATGGTTGTCGGATGTTGTGTACCAGGTATAGACTTGTCCCCGGGCACAGTTTGTCATTGTTCATTGAGACATTGTGCACTGACATTGTATTGCCCCAAAGGACACCCAGTCTCCAGCTTCTGCTAATACCCTAGCTACCCCAGCGCCCCCTAGCAGGGCAGCATTTCCAGTGCCTGCTTTCAGGCCAGCACTTGTCCACCATCTAGTCATGTGTTTAAATACTTGTGACGTCTTCCTGATTGCCGCAGTGTACTTACCAGTGTTATGCTTGATTCTTGTCTGTTCCTTGCATGTATCTCTGTCGGTTTTGTAAATACTTAGCCTGTATGCCACCTCATGTTCGTTATGTAGAAACACTTCCTGCATTGTGAGATTTGCTCTTGCCTAACCGTGGGTTGAACACAGTCCTTTTCAGGGCTAAAATAAAAAGCTGCTTTTCCCCACAAAAGCCACCGGTGATGTCTGGGTCTGCCTGACTCCTCAATATGCTTATTAAACACCCCTCCTCTGGCTTGCACTAGATAACTACCCTAATCAATTCCCGTGGTTAATGATGAATTATCTATCCTATATTATTTGTGCGTGTTTTGCAATCCTTTTCTGCATGTTAAATTCACAAAATTGTCATCAGATCCTGGGAACAAATATTTAATGTTCCTGGTCCGTCTAAAAATATTATGCAAATCTTACTCGCACCATACTTTGAATACATGGCCATGGCTTGAATATTTATAAGAGCTTTCCATGCTAAATGCTCAGCATAGGATCATCTGAATTTTAGTGAATTTAAATAATTAATCTTTGGGGGTGGGTGGGTAGGGTGACATTTAGTACTAGCATACTAATAATTTCAAGAAATATACCACTTCCTTCACTTTTTTTGGTGGGGGGTTAGGTCAAAATGTTACTATTTTACATTTTACTCGAGCGTTCATATTATTGGTGCATACCTGATAGAAATAAACAGTGCACATCGTTATGTGTGTTGTGTAATTTCCATATTTTTAACTCGCCAAAGTCACGTAAATGTGTCTTTGAAATCGCATTTGCAGCGCCACTGGCGGGGCACAGGTAACGGGACGTGACCTTCTCGGAAGGTCTGCAAAGTTTTCACCTACAAGAAGGTTACTGTAGGTTAAGAAAAAGTCCCGTCACATACTGTATGAGCCACTCCCTTGCTGAATATTACATCGGATCTTTTATCCCCGCCCTATTGTCTGCCACTCGGAGACTGATTGGCTGCCACAGGTTGCCAAGGGCGTTGACTTCCGGTGTTCTCAGGTTGCTCGCCGTAGCGGGTTTCCCAACGCCGAGTGAAAGAAGGCGGGGACATCGGTGCGTCTCCTTCGGTACCGCGAGTTGTTGTGTTCTGCCGGAATAGTTCACTTGGTGAGCGTATGTGTGCGGTTTTTCTACATTTTTAAGTATGACCGAAAGCTCAGCGAACAAGCCGGCAAACGGGGACGCTTGTCACAGGGCTTCGAGCGCTAGGAAACCGGGGAGGAACGGCTACGTGAAGAGCCCGCACCTCATCCAGCAGAAGCACTACCACGCCAAGGAGAGGGTGAGGAGGGCCTGTCACTTTCGGAGATACTTTGGCCGAGAGCGTGTGAGGCCAGCCGGGGCCATTCGGGTGGCGTTTACAAGAGCTCGCCTCGCTCACCGCCGCCCGCCCTGCTTCCTGGGTATGATGGGGGAAAATGGCAGCACTTCAGACTTCCCCCACACACACGCTTCTCGGCGATATACCGGTGTCGCCGCAGCTAGGCTATCTTAGCCTAGCTTAGCTTAGCCTGTGTGATTGAGGCGCGTTCTACATCCTTACAGCCGACAAACTAACGCTAGTACAAACATGGGATGGGCCGGTGACCGAGGTGTACCAGGTACTTGGTAGCTCGAGTTGCTCTTAACTCTGTGACTACGGTTCCTTTGGAATAACACAGCTCTGTGACACACTTCGGGTGATCTTTAAGGCTTATACAAAGGTGAAACAGCGGTGTACATTTGTATTTGACCACACGATCACCCGTGGCGGTGTTAGCTTCGATGGGAAGCTGCGATCCCGTGGTTTCACTCTGCGGTGGTGTGTGTTTGTGTGCGTTTGGGACCCGATCTGGGATTGTTTACATTCACACCACTTTTGGAGTCAGACGCAGGCGGGCGTACTGGGGGAGGGTGGAGAGACTCCTTGGAATCCTTTAGGTGGGAATATCCCTCGGCCATCCAGTGCTGCCAGTGAGGAATTTGTGGGGTGGAACACTTAGGAGTGGCTGTGAGCCCCGCTGGGTAGGACTCCAGCAATGCAACCGCGGCCGCACATTCCTCACGATCTGCTGAGGATCAGTAGTTGGGTTCAGACTAATCACGGACACACCCCTCCGATAAACAGGGAGGCCCCACGAATGAAAAGTATGACTAGGAATGGCATGTGAGTGTGGTCGTTAAGAGACCCCTAGTTCTCTGCCAGCAGAATAAAATGTTTTGTTTCTTTTAAACACATTTTAGCACTGACCCAGCAAGCTTTTCTTGTGGGTCTGTCAACGCAGAGGCATTTCAATAAGATTTTCTGTAATTTAAGACACTTCAGTTTAGATATTTTGGTTCTGTAATGTGGGCGTCCAGGCTGTTGAGGAAGTCTGTTTCCAGTAGGCTGTAATATGATTGTGATAATACGAATGCCATTGATTACTCAGAGGCATTTCAGCACTAGGCATGACTGGTCACATGAAGTCGCTAAGCCAGAGCTTTGCAATTACTACCTTGGGCCGGTGTTTGAAAAATAATTTTTCTTGTGTTCTTCCTTGTTTGGTAACAATATTAGCATTTCAGAACTCTTTTTTTTGCATCTGTAAATTTCTCTGTTTTCGCTTAAACACTGTGTTTTCATTTTAAAGTGGATATGTTTTGTTCTCAAGCAAATTAATTCCTCGTCTTATATTGGGATTCTGTGTTATATTTTAGTAATGATTTAGGGGGTTTTGGGAGTTGTTTTAAAGTTATGATTTTACAATTTTGAAATCCATTTTGGCTTTAAGGTGATCTATCCTAAATACAGATGTCCAGTTCCACCTTAACTGATACTAAATTCATGCACCTTACACTCCTCTCAAAGTATGGTGTGTGTTTCTTATTTAGCCAGACCACACAGAGTGTTTTAATGCACTGCAGCCTGTGGCTGCCCTGTTTTACACCGTTTGCTCCGTAAGGCCCGGCAGATCACATTACATGATCATGGTTTTTCTCGTCTTTCCAGAGCCACCATGTCGTCACCTGCAATGGAGGTCTGTACAGCAGGCCGTTCGATGAGTCCTTCGAGGAGACACCCATGCTGGTGGCTGTCCTCACCTACATGGGCTACGGCATCCTTACCCTTTTCGGGTACCTGAGGGACTTTCTGAGGGAGTGGAAGATTGAGAAGTGTCACATCGCCCGAGAAAGGGAGGAGCAAAGGGTAGGGGCTGGATGACGTTGTCCTGTGTCAGCTCGTTTTGTTTGTCCTATACTCGGCCTTCAGTGGTGCACACGTAGGGAGACGCGGCTCTTTCCATCAGATTCGTCACGTGACGAAACGTACAATGGAAGGAATGTTGACAGGCCGGTGACTTGGTTTTTTGAGAGAGTACAGTTGTTAATAACTGTGAACCCAGAGTCGTGGTACTGCCTGGGTGGCTGTAATGCACTTAGTAACAGCTTTGAAGGGCTGGCACCAATCCAACACCCAACCCATACAGCTTCAGGGGCGTGCCCAAGTTTATTCTTCCATTCTGCATCTCTCCCCTCGTTTGCTTGCAGTTGGCCCTCTTTTCTGTGTTGCTCCCACACCAGTTAAATAGGCTGCTTATTGGATACGTGCTGCTCGTAGTGTGGTTTCTCTGATATAACATAGAGGTCTGAATAGCTGAAGTTCTAGTGACAGATGTGTGTTTAATTATCCTCGCCTTCTGTTTCTGCATTCCTCAAAAAGTCAGTGAGGCATTCTGCATCCTATCTCTCATTCCACTTTTTTTTTTTGCTGACAGGTAACTGTGAAGAAACCATGACTCTTTTTTTTGTAGTGTTGAGACCTATAATTGAAGCTATCTGGTGTTTTGCTGCACCCCAGAGATCAGTTCGAATGGGTCTGGAATATCTCACCCAGAGTAATAATGTCCTCTTCTCCAGGATTTTGTCCCGCTCTATCAGGACTTTGAGAACTTCTACACCAGGAACCTATACATGCGAATCAGGGACAGCTGGAACAGACCTATTTGCAGTGTTCCAGGGGCCAGGATGGACCTGGTAGAGCGGCTCTCTCATGACTACAACTGGACCTTTCAGTGAGTGTTTAGTTGTAAGCCAGCTGGTCTGGCTCCTCTGCAGTTATCAGTATAAATGGTGATGATACTGTACCTCTTCATGGTGTTGGGGAATTTATATGTTTTTCAACAGTAAAAAAAGCAAATTTAAGGCACTGCTACGGGCATTTTAGGTCATTTTTTCTCCTGCTAAAATTCTTTCAGTCAGTCCCAATGAGCTGACTTTCTTTTCAATGGAGAATCATGGAGGGAAATTCAGATGGAGTTATGACACAGCTAATACATGTTAAAAGCAGTAACCCAAAAGATTACATGTCAGCTGACTCGTGGTGTCGGTTTTCAAAGCAAGCGTTCCCACACTATGCCAAGAATAAGTTTATCCTAATTTAGGTGTAGTAAGATTAACTATTTATCAGTGCTGCACCCTGAGAATGCCAGGAATGTGAGTTAGAAGCTATTTCAGCATGATTGATATTTCCATTTTCCTGGTATCCAGGCATATGGGCAAAGTGATTAAAGACGTCATCAACATGGGCTCGTACAACTACCTGGGATTTGCTGAGAACTCGGGGGCGTGTCTCGAGGCCGCTGCCAAGGCCACCGCGGAATATGGTGTTGGCGTCAGCAGCACCCGGCAGGAGATTGGTACGTCGATTAACGCCCCCATGTCGCTGGGCCTTTCACAAAGTGCCAGGCCGTGCTTTTGCCTAACTTTAGCCGTCATCAAGACGCGCCGGTTCTCTGTTCATTAATGAACAAGTGTTCAGGGATCGTTTTCAGAGCATTAGAGCGAATCTCAGGCCGATGGCTTTGCAGTTTCCGTGAATTTCCCTGAGTGCAGTGCGTGTTGTTTTTCAGAGCAATGCGGGCTGCATGTCGAGAACGGAATATGACAGGTTTTGCCGGTTTCTGAGTCCAGGCCCATCCTGAGTGCAAATCAGTGTGACAAAACGTGCAAGCTGTGGTTTAGTGATTTCCATCCGCACCCCATGCATCAGGCCAGGCTTCCCATATGTAGAGCAGCCCCAAAGCCCATATATGCGTGGCGGAAGCAGATTGGAATTATTATTACTTGTTATTTATTAATCACAAAAATTGAAGGTTGCTCCGGCTTTCCTTAAAATGGGCTGTATGGGCTTCCTCAGGAAACTTGGACAAACATGAAGAGCTGGAGAAGCTGGTGGCTAGGTTCCTGGGAGTGGAGGCCACCATGGCCTTTGGAATGGGCTTTGCGACCAACTCCATGAACATTCCAGCTCTCGCCGGCAAGGTAGACACTCCTCTCTTGGCCAATCGCTGACTCTCATGTGCTCCGTTCCCTGTTACGTTTATTAAAGTCTGCCTGCTTTTCCACAATACTTCCTTTGTACTTTCATTTCTCTTAGGGGTGTACCAGTACACAAAATTCACAGTTTAGTACAAACCTTGGCTTTGTGTTCACGGTTCAGTGCAATTTCGGTACAGCAGGAAGAGTACAATCTGTTTAAAAATTAATTTTTAATAAGACTGCAAACAGGAACATGATTAGGAGCGATTTTAAAACAAAGGCAATGTGCCTGTTAATGTGGCCTCACATGGCTCAGGGAGACTGTTGTAGAGGCTGTTTCTGCCAGGCATGGATGTAGTCTTGAATGCAAGATCATTATAACAGAAGTGACGGACAGTCTTGGTCTCCATCAACTGCTCTCTCTCCAGTGCTGCTGTAATTCACTGGGAAGCCAAAATGTTCCCAAACCACCGATTTATAACTAAGACTAGCATTAGCTCACGGCCACAATTATTATTATGTTTTCCATGTTTAACACCCACTTATGAATTTTGGTTCTGTCCATGTTGGTAAATGTGTTTATTTGGTTCGTCGTATGTACTGAATCAAAAATTTTATACTGAATGGTACATGACCAATATGTTAGCAGCTCTTCTTATGGCTCTCAGAGATCAGACTGTTCCACAAGCTTCTAACTGGGCAGGTCACCTCGACTCATCTAGCCGACCTCGACCCTGTGGGGGCAGGTTGGGGGGCGAAGGCCAGCATCTCAGCAGGAAACGTGTCATTGAGTCCCACGGTTTCACAACTTCAGCTTCCCGTTTCGGTGCTGAATTGACGGAAGGGAGAACTTTCCCGGGGATGACTCTCAGTTCCTGTAAACATCACGTCAGTTTGTGGTGACTGCTTCTGTGCAGCTTTCAGGATGTAGTGAGATTTCACGCGGTGCTGTTGTTTACTGTGTGGTTCCCTCTGGGGGGGGGTTGCTGATTTCTTTAGTCCCCAGTGGTGGGTTAAAGGAAGGATTTCGGTTCTTTTGCTGAATGGTAATGTGACCCTCCCCCCCCCCCCACAGGGCTGTCTGATCCTGAGTGATGAGCTGAACCATGCCTCCCTGGTCCTGGGGGCCAGGCTGTCGGGCTCTACCATTCGTGTCTTCAAGCACAACAGTGAGCCCCCCTCCTCCGCCGTCACATAACCCTGACATCCGCATACATCTCCCCGGTCTCCCGCTGCCTGCGGTGAAACAGGCGCCCCCTGTCTACTCCCGAGGCCCCTTATGTAAACCAGAGTTGGGTTTATATTGCGCACTACAGACATGTTATACGTGCCAGCTGTCATCAAAGGTCATGTGAACACATGTAAATGGAGGGGAAGCTCCCAGCCTCTGCCCGTCATGAGTGGTTGGGTTGGATTCCATACAGTGGTGTTAACAGCTAAATATAATGTGGGTTGTGTCCTTAATTTGATGGACGGGCTTTCTATATGCCCTCACACTGCTCGCCAGTGATCACTTTGACTGACAGCTGGTACAAGATTAGGGTCATGGGTCAAGTGGACACATGGGACACACTTGGGCTCCGGGGCTGGGATGGTGCTGGGAGTCTCAGGACTGAAAGCCACATCTCAGACATGCAGAGCCTGGAGAAGCTGCTGCGGGACGCCATCGTCCACGGCCAGCCCAGAACCCACCGGCCATGGAAGAAGATCCTCATCGTGGTGGAGGGCATCTACAGGTACCGTGGAATACCAGAAAAACAGCCTAGGGCAGCTGGGGCTGGGCAGCCATGGGGGAACCAGGAAGCACCCCCAGGTCTCCATACAGCACTTGGTGTTAAATCTGTGGTGGAGTGAACTTCCAGTAGACGTCCGAAGAGCTGAGTCATTGGGTGCCTTCAATCGACGACTGAAAACCTACCTCTTGGATTAGCACTGGGTTATACTCTTCATTATTATAAAAAACATATTACTAGCTAACAGAGTTCTTAGGATGATAGCATTCTTAGCCAGGTTCTGTTGAACCAGTATTCACTCATGAGACTTCTAAGCACGTATGTAAGACACTCTGGCTAAGGGCATCTGCCAAACGCAGTAAATGTAAATCTGGAACCAGGGACACTGTCTCCTTTAAGTACGTGAGAATGATATGTGTCTTTTCGTCAATGCAGTTTCACTCCACAATGACTGTTCCTGTTGCACTGGTACATACTTTACTGCTATGATTAACTCTTCTGGTAGACATATGATTCCTAGTGTAATGGTCCGATGCTCTTCATTTCACGCTTACCTGGAGCCTTTGGATCTAGAAGTTTATTTCTTTGGTGTCATGGGAATGGAGGTGATGATGTCTGTAGAGGCCACATTTGATGTGGTTTTCTAGCACTCTGTGGACCACATTGATTAACCCGTGTCAGCTGAATGTCCTGCAGTTTCTGTGCGCCCATTCTGTGACATTTTTGTTATGTGCCATCCAGGCTGCCTGACCATCACATGTAACCCCGACCCCCTTGTCACCACCAGCATGGAGGGCTCCATCGTGCGTCTACCAGAAGTCATTGCCTTGAAGAAGAAGTACAAGGCCTACCTATATCTGGATGAGGCCCACAGCATCGGGGCCCTCGGCCCCCACGGAAGAGGAGTGATCGACTACTTCGGTTTGGATCCCCGTGATGTCGACATCTTGATGGGAACGTTCACCAAAAGCTTCGGAGCCGCTGGGGGCTACATCGGCGGGAAGAAGGTAAGGGCCGGGGAATGGCAAGGTTTAGCTGAGAAGATGAGCTGTACCCAAAAGGTCAAAGGCCAGGTGGAGGCTCTCAAAAACTTTTGTTTGAAACTTCAGTACAGACCTGTTAGTCATGCAGCGCAAATATGCTGTTCTCTTTGTCTTGGCTACGTAACACACACAGCCAGCTTTGGTGATAAGTTAATGCCATCGGCCCGTAGCTGGTGCCAGTCCTCTCTCTAGCCTCAGGGTCATCACATAGGACAGCGCTGTCATTACATAGTTAGCCAAGTGACGGGAGAAGTTTTGGGTCCATGTTTAAAAAGATGCACGGTATACCAGAGACAGGAACTGGGCTGCTTTTCAGCTAACTCTTAAAAAAAATCTCTATAGGCTAGTATTAGTTATCCAGCAAGCATGTTTCTGTTTTGCCCAATGGCCCTTATTTAACAGAATAAACGACCTGCCACTGGGGGCAGGATTCCATTAATTTATCCAGCCAGCCAGAACGGCAAAAGGAAATTAGCAGCAAACTAGTGAAATAATGTGTCACAAGATAAATTTGATGATGGGATCATAAATGATAAACTGAGAATAGGTTCCCACCTGTTGGCTGCCATTTCTATCTTTTGAGTAGCTAAATAAATAAAATGTGTTGTTATATATTGTTTTCACATTGTTTTCCTCACTTAGACCAGGACACAAAGTTACAGGTTTCACCTTTCACAGTCTGTTGCACATAGCAGGCTTAGGCTGTTGCACAGTGAAGGACCCAGCCCGTAGTAGGCTTGGACGGTATCTAATATTTCATACCGTCATACCGCCCAGACATTTTCCAAAACAGCTCTCTTCTGGTGTTTTGGAATCTTGGCGACAAGATTTCACACAAGATTTCAAAATATCTTGTTATACCTCATTCTCTTAATACTGACTAAGGCTAGCATGTGATAAAATTGTACAATTAAAATTTTAATTTCTTCAAATAATGACTAATGTATTATACAAATTCAAATGCCGTTTCACACTCCTGATACTGACTTCAGCATACGTATTATTTTTGTCCATGTTTGTTGACTGCCGTAGTTGGTCTATGTGTATAAAGGTGATAGTCCTGTAGACCAACCCAGTATTGATTCCTTGCATGTGAGGAGTCGATGTACAAAAAGTCCACTAGACCGGAAATCTGGGCTGTATGCGGGTGGACTTCCCTGATGATGAATTAGCATGACTCACACTGTGCATGGTCTGTAATAAAGTCAAGGCCTCGGCTGTGTGACATTCTCTCCTGCCCTGTGTCTCCAGGAGCTGATAGATTACCTCCGCACACACTCTCACAGTGCTGTCTATGCCACCTCAATGTCGCCCCCAGTGGTGGAACAGATCATCACTTCTATGAAGTGCATCATGGGAGAAGATGGGACCACAGTGGGTGAGTCTGAAATACAGGCAGGGGAGCTTGTTATTGTGACTTCATTACTGTGGGTGTCCATGGTGGGGGCAATTGTGGGGTGTTGTATACCATGCCAGTTATTCTACAACCACTAGATGGCAGTACAGACCTTTCAAGCTATTTGGAGCGCAAAGACTTCGTATCTGGTACATTTTGGCTACAATGCTACATGTGTGTTGGCGTCTTGCGTTTCATAAATGTATGACTAATGAGTTAGCTGAGTGTATTATCCTTCGGTTGTTAAATCTTAATTACCCAGGTGACCCCTTATACATTGGTTTGTTTCGGTTAACATCACTCATTCTGCAAAGGGTTCCTCCTTGCAGAAGTGTTCATATCAGACTTTGTTACCCCTGAAATCTGTTATCTTTGTTGTACCCATAATACCTTCATGTAGTTACTCGTGATAAAATAAGTATAACATTTCCAGGCTTTGTCTGACACTAGTCAGTGTAATCAAATATGTATAATCCACAGGAACTTCCTGTGGCATTTATTAAGTACATGGTATTAATATGAACTGCTAACAAACGTATGCTATGCAAGTAAGTGTCACTATTGCTGTCAGCAGCCTATACTTCCAGGGTTTTCGGATTAGTGAGGGCTGTGTAAACAAACCTGAAAGTATGCTAAATACCCACCATGTCTTGGCCTTTGGCTGAGGATTCATAAAGACCCCCACCCCCCCAAAAAAAACACTCCTGGTCTCAGATTTCAATAGATGGCCCTGCTTATCTGATAATGCCCCTCTCCCCATGAGCCTGAAGCGGGGGTTGGAGACTGCTCTGTGGATGCTGGTGTTGAGGGGTGTCACTGCTGTAGCCTGGCTGGAATCCAGTGGGGGCAGTGTGAGGTTGGCTGCCTTTTAAATCGTGCGAAGGCTACGCTGGCGGCCCATAGTTAAGCGACCTCTAGGAGCGGAGCACGAAAGGGGAATTAAATCAGAGGCGCTCTGCCGGGGTTAGTGACGGCTGCGGGCGGCTCTGTCCCCACTGTGTCCTCGTCCTAAGGGAATTAAATCAGAGGCGCTCTGCTGGGGTTAGTGACGGCTGCGGGCGGCTCTGTCCCCACTGTGTGCTCATCCTCGTCTCCAGCTGCGTATAGCTTTCAGTTCTGCTGTAAGCGAAGTGCATTTTACAAGGGTGGAATTACAGTCTCCGAGGGGATTTAAAACCACAGCCTGCTTGCCAGTTCCTTAACCACCATGCCCCCCCTTTGCAGCCTCAGTCTCTACGGGGGAATGCACTCTCTGATTTTTGCCCTTGTGATATCCAGTTTCATTGCCGCCTGCCCCACGGGTGGGGTATGTCGGTAAGACAAGGATGCCGTGTGGTGGATGAGTGTTTTTGCGCCGTGAGCTGGAGTATTTCCCCGTGCCACGTACATTCACATTGACTGGCGAGTGTGGGCAGTTGCTTTCCTCCCCAAGGAAGGGCTCAGCCAGAGGCTCTGAGTGGCGGCCATGTTGACCTGTGGGGCCTAGGAGGAGTGGTCGTCTTTGGCCTAGGTCTTCCTCATGTAACAGGAAAGGCTTTTAGCACGTGGGGGACGAGACATGGACAAAGCCCCCCACTCCTGTATCTAACGGTTTGCAAGCAAACCGCATCTTCTTTAGCAAATGCGGTGCTAATTGCCCAGGAAGTGCATTGTGGGTCTGCAGTGAGAACTGGGACAGGCGCAGCAGAGTGGGGTCGTCAGGGGTCACCTTGTTAAAAAGAAGCTTTGGAGGGAGGGGCCCTCGGAGTGCGACGTGGGGGTCACGGGGGAGAGTGATTTCCTGTTTATCTCCCTCAGGGGCCCAACACCTTCTCTGATCCACTTTGGGGCCTGAAGTCTCAAGGGAGCCCCTTCCCAGAGGCTGATTTGCCCCCCCAGCTGTCAGAGGTGTCTACAGCACCAGCAGTGTCACCGTGTTCTAAGCAAGCGAGAGGGGGGGTGGTGTTAGCTATTGTGATTCCAAAAAGTAAGCTTGCATTATTTCGGAAGAAATTAGGGGAGCTGTATTTGTATATAAAAATATATCAGTAACTACTGCTGATTATTAAATAAATTATCATTTTAGAGGTTTGAGTAGCTGGAAGACCCCCCTCTCCTCCCCCGCACCCCCTGGCCTGAGTGGTTTTAACAACATTAGATTTAGCAACCATTAACTCTGGTTCTGGATCTGATTGCTGTGAAGCAGATTACAGGTGTGTGCTCAGAGATAGAGCCACTGAGGCGACCGCGAGCGACACAGCGTTTCCCCTGTGGCGCCGTCCATGCCCCCTCCTTATGTTTAAGTAGAGTACTGTGCTGTCAGTTCTAATTTAGTGCAGTCGTTTGTTGTGAGAGGTACGCACAAACGCAGAGCGCTGCGTCTCGGAGCATGTCGTTTTCCCACGCTCCCTAAATGCACCTCGGGGCTGTGGCTGCAAGCAGCAGAAGAAAGGGGTGAGAGGGAAGCTGGAGGCTGGCGGGAAGCGGGGCCGGGCGTGCGTGTCGACGCGGGTCACATGCGGCCGCTCCGGCGCGGGCCGCCCGCCCGCCGAGATTCTTTACGGCTGCTTTGAACGTGCGTCAGAAAGGGGGGGGGAGACACTCAGGAACCCAGAAGATGAATTGTGGCCTCAGCTGTGTGACTGCCAGTCGCACTTCCTGTCCTTCTGCGCGAGTTCACTCGTACGCGGCCCCCACCCCCCGGGCTCTCACCCCTTATTTACCTTGCTCGGGACCCCAGAACGCGGCCCTTTGTAATCATCTCCCGCTAGATTAGAAGGAAGTGGGGAGAGCCGTCCGCTTGAAAGGGATACGCCGGCCCCCACATCTGGAAGCTCTTTCCTTGTCTCTCTTTCTCAATCTTCACCCAGTGCCGGTGTCTGGAAGGCGTTAAGAGTGTGTATTGTGAAACTGACTGTTGAGGGCGTGACCCTGTACCCCAACCCCCACCCCTCACCCCCTCAGTAGAGGTTTACTTTGGAGGGTACCCTTTCAGGACCCATCAGAATTTGAACAAACCCTTAAGCCCCTCCTCACCCCACCAAAGAGTTTTATTACTTTCAGATGCACCCCTCAAAGGGAAAAGTGTTTTAGTGTTTTGATGTTTTGGCGCGACGCTGGAGAAGTGAGCAGGAAGTGACGTCACCGGGCCTAGCCTGCTGCAGAACCAGACAGGAAGTGATGTTGCGGGGCCTAGCCCGCTGGAGAACTGGACAGAAAGTGACATTGCGGGGTCTAACCCACTGGAGAACCGGACAGGAAGTGATGTTGCGGGGCCCAGCTCACATCTAGAGTCATCTTCCGGTGACTGTCCTTTGAAATATGTCTTGGAGTCTTTCTCCTGCCCCCACCCCCCCCCCCCCGGTAACCGTTTTCCCACCATGGCCATTCTGGCACAATCGTCTAGCTGTTATTTCCTGTGCTGAATGCTGCCTGACAAGGCCGTCATCCCTGATTGTGACCTGATGGTGCACATGGGTAGGGCTATTTGTTACATGGCCGGGTTTCAGTGCCCAGAACAATTTATACGAGTTAAAGTATCTTATACAATTTTATAAGATATAATTTATTTAAAATGTATTTTTTTTTTTTTTTTACAGTTGCAGATGTTCTAAAAGTGTTATTTTTGAAATTCTTTAAGAGTATATTATTTTCCCACAGTGTGGTTAATGCACGGTTATATTGTGAGCGATTAAAGTTGTGGTTCTTACTGACTGGTGTATTCACTTGGTTTTAAAATCTGTCCTGAGCCTCAATAGGCCTCATTCTGAGGTCATTTTATATCTCAGACCATTTTGTTTTCGCTTCCATTCTGACCTGCGTGGTGTCCTCACTGGAACACGCCAGGGTAGGACACATGCGTGCGTGCGTGCAAGCCACGGTGAGGTATTAGCTCCCTCGCTCTCCAGGCCTATGCCTCCGTGACCTTACTGCGCCCGCATCTGTGCCGTGACACGTAGGTGCCTCGTCATCCGGATGTCAGTCCCCAGTAACCAGGCCGATTTGGAAGCGCTCGGGCAGCAAGGGACTGGAGGCCCCTTTGATCGGACTCTCCGGAGCGCAGGGAATGTTAAACAAGTGAAAACGGGCCCTTGGAAAACCTCCGTGAGCGGATCACTCTGCAGCCGGCTGAATTCCTTCATCCACACGAAGGCTACGTGAATATTATTCCAGACGTGTTGTCGTACACCCCTTTGACAGCACATGTCATTAGTTTTTTGTGTTTGTTGGCTTTGGGTTGTCTTAGTAATATTTCTGTCTGTTTGCTTATTTATTTATTTTTTTATTTATTTGGCATCCAGCTCCGTCTTGAGTGTGGAATGTAAAAAGACGGCTTGCATATAGCAGCTAATATATAGTTGAATGTGCGAAGAGGGGCATTGTGGGAAACCTGTGGAGCCTGACACAGCCTATTGGGATGTTATAATGAAAAACAGAGGGGAATCGGGAGAAAAGGCGGCCTTGGAATGAATTCCAAATGTGTAAACGTCCCGTTGAAAATAGGTGCACAAATGTTTATGGACGTTTTTGATGACGTTTCCCACACTATAGTTGAGCCGTTTACTTTTTATTTGTTCTTGCTAATGTTACCTGCGGATGGCTAAAATTTGATTTTGAACCTACTCTCGCCAAACCATAATGCGTATGACTGAGTGCCAGCGGCCATAATCTGTGCCCCCCCCATGCCTCTTTCCGCTGTGCCCCGGGGTAGTGTAAATGAAGCCCGTCCCGGCAGCCAGCCGCCACGTCGATTCTGACTTTCCCGGCTTGTTCCCGCAGGCCAGGAGCGCATCCAGCGGCTCGCCGACAACACGACGTACTTCCGCAAGAAGCTCCGCGAAATGGGTTTCATCACCTACGGGAATAACGACTCACCCGTCGTCCCCGTTATGCTCTACATGCCGGCCAAGATAGGGTAGGTGTAGACCTGGGGGGGGGGCCCTCGCTCGGGCTTATGCTGAGTTTAATCCACAAGCCCCAGACAGGTTCCTCTGGACACCGTATTGGAAGAGTGCTGCTCTGGGAATGCTGAAGGGTTTGTGTCTCCCAGCTGGGTACTGGAAAACTGGGGAACACCTAGCGGCAGAAGGGTCCCGGACTGGAATGGATGGAGGGACGGATGGATTGAATTTTGATGGTTATCAGAGGGAAAGTGAAGTAGAGACGGACACAAGAGCAGTGGGAGTGAAATATGAATGGTGCATGTAACGGTGTCAGACTATACAAAGGCAAAGCTCTGAGTACCCCCATCCCATACAATGCCCTCCATTCCAACGTGATCAGAGCACAGGGCCCGTAGCCCTCTCCCTCACTGATCGCTCAGTCTCTCCTTACAGGGCTTTCAGCCGCGAGATGCTGAAGAGGAACATCGGTGTGGTCGTGGTGGGCTTCCCGGCCACGCCCATAATCGAATCGCGGGCTCGCTTCTGCGTGTCCGCTGCCCACACGCGCGACATGCTGGATGTGGTGAGTCTGCTGGTTTCGGCTTGCTTATTCCCTCCTGAGTACCACTTTGCTTGTCGCTCAGTGCTGATGAAGCCCAGGCTCTGAGCTTTGATCAGATGCTGTTACTTTGCCCTAATTTAGGACCTTATCAGGTCAAACAATGACAGCTGCTTTTTCTGTGGTTTACTGACATTTCTGAAGTATTTCCTTCAGAACATTTTTACTTAATGCATGGTGTTGTTTTATATTGACAGCATTGTTTGTCTAGGTAGACACTGTCCACCCAGTTAGTTTTGACCTTTTTAATTGTACGCATCACGGAAATGTATTTTCCATTGATAAAGTGAACTTGAGGCAAATGTGGCTTTTATTCCCATTATTTGATAAACAAGTGCTTTATGTTGAAGTTTTATAAGGTCTTTCACGGTGACTGCACAGGCCATGTGTGTTTATAACCATAGGGTCTGTTCCGAAAGAGCTCTATTTCTGAGAATATCTGAGATCTACATCTGCGACATGGAGACCGGGCGGGTCGTGTACGGCCTCAATATATTTACAGTGTTCCACCCGAGTTTACGTAGCGAAGTCTTCAGGCTTCTGCCATTCTGGCAGGAGATCAAAGGGGCTCTAATCAGGCTCCTCCAAGGATGTTCGTCCTTACGGTGCCACACCGCCCTCCAGCCACGCTCCGTTCCTCCAGAAGGTCACCGTTGGAACGCGGTTGTCTTTGTTGTACCTGGGAGGTCCCGTACATATGGCTCCCTCCATGACCTCTCTTCCACACATCATTTCATGAGACGGTTTATGCTTCGTGGAACCGGATCAGAACAAAAGGCCAATTGCTCGCACATGGCTTGCAGCCTCGCTGAGCACGTCGGTGTCCTCTGCTGCTGTCCCGCGTGGTCTGTAAGACCTTCACCTCATCCCCCTCTCTGTTTGCCTGGTGCCGAATGGGTCTGGCCTCTTTTGATGTCATCAAACCGTTGACTGTAAATGATGCTTGTTGTACATCAATGATTCGTTGTTAGACCTGCACTTTAGCCACACATTTAGTAGTTATTTCTATCATCTCCCAAAGTCAGGGCACCAACTGTAGCTCCTCTAAGATATTTTGAGGATGTCAGTGAGCTCCACGTATGCCGTGCATATATATATTTTGCTCCATGCTGGTTTGATCTGTGCTTGACCCTGGGATTCTGCCCTCGCAGGCACTGAGCGCAATCAGCGAAGTCGGGGACCTTCTGCAGCTGAAGTACTCCAGACACAGGGCCCTGCTGACGGCAGACTGGTCCTCAGATGACACCTCATACGATGGGATTGAAAACTGAGCTCCTCCTCCTTCCAAAGTGGGCACGGGGCGTTTTCCTGCAATGCCCTGGAGGATTGGGAACGATTTAGAACCACTCACTGTTTTATACCCGCCCCTAACACACACACACACACAAGGCTTGTAAAGGCGAGGCAGGGACAACAGAAGTCTGTTTTATCCTTCTCATTTTATAATCACGGGGATCCATTTCCTTAACTTATTGTGTCCTTTGGAAAGCACTTGAAGGACCCTGTTAATGACTAGAAGTTAAAATTCACCTGTTTATCACTTTCTCTGTATTTTGTGCAAATGTAATATCTTGAAACCTCTTTGGCTTAAATATACAAAAACTAAAATAATGACATCCAGTTGAATATAACCATTTTTGCAATTCACAGCATCAGTACACAAACAAAATAACCCATTATAATATTTGAAGGAATGTTTCCCGGAAAACCCTTTTTCCATGTTTTATTTTAGGGTTTTCTACTCAAGCTTTTAAAATCTTTCTTTTAGTCATGATCTGCATCTTAACTTGCCAGTCAAAATGTTGGTCTAGTCAAACTATTTTTTGATGTTAGGGGATATCAAACAGAGCGTGACTTCAAGATGGGCTTACAAGGGCCGTTCCTGACCGAGATTTGTGCATAACCATGCATGACTATCAGAGAGGCCTTCAGTATGTTCTAAAACTATGGTCAGTGTAATTAGATGACTTTTCTGGCCCTAATAAGGGCTAAGTGCAATCTCTACGATCAACACAAGAGTTTTCTCTTTGGTCACACAGTGCTTTCTTTGTCTTAATGTTCTAGATTGTTTTTTTCGTTTATGCTTTTTTTCCCCTTTTCACTTGCACTCAAAACGTCAGATGCATATCTGCAACGTTGCCCTTACCAAAAGGCCGTAAATTTTTTATCAGTAGTAGTACTGTCTGCCTCAATAACTGAAGGAATGTATATCAATTAGCATTGATATTCCATCTGCCTTTTTGTGATTGTATTTACCCATAGATAATACTTGTGTACATAATTATTTATTATTCTTTTATTCGTTCTATTTTCATTATTTTTTATCCTTCGGATGAGAAACGTCTCAAAGAGGCAGCTCCTGATTCCTTTTTAAAACCGGCTGCATGTCCAGGCAGTGCATGACCTCAGTGGACAGTGCAAGTACTACTGAAAAGTGTCATTTCGGCGTTGGCGCTTAAGAATAAAATGCATGTATGATGTAGTTACTGACGCCGCTGAGTCACGGTAACACGGTGCTGAAAAACCGAGTCCCGCACATCGCCGTTTCCGCAATCTGTCTTAATAGATGACACCTGAATGCATTCTGCGATTATCTTCTTAATCGTCACTTTCGAAATACAGGTGTCTGATCTTCTGGTTTTGTAAAGCGGACCTATCGAATCGTCCATCGCATCTTATTGTAAATTGTGTCGCGTTAATTACAAGAGAAGCCATCAGAAAGTTTATAGATCTGTATATCATATAATATATGGGATATATACGTATATAATATGCTGCAGTTTTAAATTCAAACCTCGCAGTGAATCTAAAATAAACTGAAAAAGTTATATATGAACATTAAGATATATCACGTATGAATGATACTAGTCATTCCATTCTCCCCTCTTCACGTGTTCTGTGTTTTTTTTTTATCAAATGGCTGTTCTGGGTTTTGTGTAAATGATTTTTATTATTTCGTTTTACATATATTTACGCTCAGACAAATACCACGCTGATGACGCATTCAACACGACCATGTTCAAACAGAGTGAATACAGGCGAGGCCCTGCAGTGTGACTCGAGGTGTGGTTATTGGACTGAAATATACCTGTATTTCTTCTAATATTACATTGGAATTGTTACCAGTAATGCAAACGAATGGTGCACTTTTTTGTGGGGGAAAGTATGCACTGGTTAATCCACTGTTTGTAATGTTTCAATTCCAAGAAAATAAATAATAATGACCAAACTCTACGCGCGAGTACGTCTTTCATTTAAAATTTTGCAGCCATATCAGCTCTGAACCTGTATATTGACTTAGAAGCAAACAGGGGGGCACCATTGCATGCGTGAATATGTTATTTGTTTATACTGACGTGATTAGGTAAAGAAATCACACAAAGAAAACGAGTGGTTTGCTTATCTGCAACTTTACTTGTCAAGGTCTGTGTAGCAATCAGGGGCCTCATGTTAAAGAAAGGGACGGGGATTATGAAATAATTTTTTAGCGAGTTCAGGTTATTTCTTTATGTATTACTTTGCCATACTTAGTTTTTATCTCTTCCTCAAACAGATGTGTTCTAGTTGTTCACCAGCAAGATTAGATGTAATTACATTTGCTGCAGGCTTTTGCAATCATTCGTCATTAAGTATTAACGGGAAGTCATTTTAACGACATAAAAAGTAAAATGTTGTTTTTCAGGCATAAGGTAAGCGAAATTCCTTGACGCGAATTTTCCGTGTTAAGGCCAAACGTACATCAGCAGAGATTCATTCACCGTGTACTTTCGGGAGCCTTTGGCACGTTGTCTGAAGGATTGTCGGCAAACCTTCAGCTCGCACTCATCTCACTGCCTCTCTCGCCCTTATGTTTATTGCACTTTAATTGTCATCATTTCCACTCTTCCCTCCACAGCCCTTTACCAGCATGAGTTTTTCATTCATCCTAAATTGAGCCGCAACACGATCTCCGGGTTCCCTCCTTCCTAACGTCACTGGCATAGGGGCCGATGAGGTTCTGTGCTGCCTGTTCAAACTGCAAATAGTGACGGGGACCCCGGTGCGGGACAGACAGCTCGTACTGCAGCAGGGCGCTATCCGGAACCAGCTGGGAGAACTGGATTCAAGTTGGATACAACACGCGTAATGAAATACGAGATCTGGAGCATGCGGACTTAAAATGTCTCAGGCGGAGCTGGAGCCAGTCCCCGAGGTACTTACAGTGAACTTGCAGTGGCGCGGACATTGAAGTCTGCGTGTGCAACGCGCTTAGAGGCAGAACCGCAAGGATCCGCTGCATCTCCGGCGGACACGCGCGTACCTCCCTGCTGCACCGGTGCCACAGAGAGGAGCTGGTTTGAAAGGAAGCACGTTGCCTGTGTGGGCAAACTTTTTTGGGGCTTCAGTGTCGGGCTCATGGGGGAGTGATGGGAGAGAAGCATACTCTGGGCGTGCAGAAGTAAAGGGACATTATGAGAAAGTTAAGACGCTCCCTTTGATCGCTAACACCTAACAAAACAAGTTTCTACGACTTTGAAAAGACTTCCTGGAGGACCTGTGGCGCTTTAGTGTTTCATAATCTCTTCTAAGAACAAGAAACTAAACATCCACTTTGGCACATCACGAAACACGGAGAGATTCTGCCAACGTGCTCAGAAAATTCGTATCAATAAAGTAAAGATTTCCGGGGCCAAAATCGCTGGCTCTGGACTTAAATACCAAACCAAATCTCTTGTCATTTACTTTTCCCCCCCAAGAGAAATACGCTAGTTGAGACGAAAGATGTTGGTCCGATTGGCGGTGTCAGTGGCAATGTTCCTCGGCTTACTCGAAGGCTTTCCCACGAAGAAAGCGCAGAAGAGCCCGGTGCTCAGAGCCGCTGCCATCGTGGAGGTAAGTCTTACTTTTGTTGAAGTGCGCGGAGCTTTTCCATGCCCTTGACACCTGGACCAACTTTCTATGTAGATCTGATCGTGAATTTTGTAGCAGGATGTAAGTTAATGGAATGGGATCAGAGTAACGGATCAACTCACGCTGCCTTTGCGGTTAAAGCATAAGGTTGCATTAGTTTTTTTTCTCCCTCTCTCTTTTTTTTGCATTTTTGATAAAGAATTGATATGTTTTTGCGCTGTGATGCCTTGGTTTGTTTACCTCCTTCCCAGAGGTGTCCCAGAAGGTGATTTTACGGCTTTCTTACTGACTTATGTCGGTGCTGTACCCTGTCCATGCTGTACCATTCCGGCTGTTCAGCCAAGTGTGTGTAATGTCATGGCCAAGGGCTGGATTCACCATTCATTAAGCGGACTGGGACAGTCACTAATGACACAGTGATGATTAGTCACTGAAATGCTCCGTGCTTAAATGAATGGAAACTATTCATTTGGCATGTAGCATTCCTCCAAACTCCTGAACACGAAATAGCTTTTCCCCGGAGTCTGAGATACTGTGGACTGTGACAAGATTACCGCTGTCTTTTCTGTGTGTATCTGGAGATGCATGGTTAAACATGGGAGCTCAAGATCCACCCAGCAGTGGGGACGTACAGCCCAAACTAACTGTAATTTTTCATACTGAATAAAGGTACTGCAACGTAGGAGTAAACTTTCACATTTTGCTCATATTAATATGGTTTTGCAGCTTTGTAGAAGTTGGGATACTGCTCAAGGTTTAGAAACTGCTCAGGGTAGTTTAACGCAGACGTTTTCCAGGAAAATTAGTCATAGTGCCTGCTGTGAATAGATAGGAAAGTGTGTACATTACGAAATTACTTAATAGTGTCTACTCAGTTGAGCAGTGGGGCTTATTGTGTAGCTGGAGGTTGTAGATATTTTCTGAAGGAGAATGAACCTATATGAAAATAATGAATGAAAGATAGACAGTATTCTTTCTTGAAATTTTATCTGCCTGCCTGCTTGTCTGCTGTATGTCTGCCTGTGTCTATCAATGTAAATGTTGCAAAAGTTACTGGACCTCAGTTTCTTCATCATAAATCCAATTATGGATAATATTTTGAAAAATTAATCTTTACAATAATCTGATATAACAGGGATTACTCAATCCAATAAAAATGATTGTTTCCCAGATGCAACCCCCAGACCAGTCTGCGCAACTTTTGGTCAGTACCATCACATCCTTGTTTTTCATGGTGGAACCAGACTGGCTTGTCCTCTCAGAAGAGGAACTGTCCAGAACATGGAAGGGTCTTACACATCTTCCAACAGACTTATTTGATCTATTATACTTTGCAAAAATATCTTGACAATGATCGATCTCTGCAAGGACGAAGCTGTGTCAGGACTTTCTCTGTTCCATAAGCTGCTGCGAGATGAGGATTACAAGATGGAATGCGATGGAGAAGGCTCTCCCACCGCTAGCTTGTTGATGTCTCTTTGCTCTGCTAAAGAGCTCATTTTAATGCCCTACATTTTTGTATCAAGGCCGAACGGCTTTGATCTTGCCATAAATTTAAACTGCGCGGCAGCGTGCAGAGCCGGAGAAACAGACGGGACCCAGACCTGTTTGAAGTAACTGGGGTACCATCCATCAGTAAATTAAGGACGGGGAAGGGATTTGGGCCCAGTGTACTAGATCTTCTTTCACGGGCCCCATCAATGTAAAGAAGTATGTGTGTGTGTGTCTGTGGTTTGTAAGGTATGTCAAATGCTTTGTCAAGGAAGGCTTGCAACAATGCGTATAAGAACTTGCCAGTTACGATCAGTGTGATCAAAAGAATTCGTATGCGTTTATGTTTCTCTGGGTGACCTTAAATGGAAAACAGCAACAAGGTATCAAGTTGTCAGAAGTTTCCTCATATAGCTTGGGTATACTCTAATTTTCTGCTGATAACATTTTTAATTATCTATTCATGTGTCTTGCTAACATTGTTAAAGCAGGACGCTACCTTATATCTTTCAATAATAAATTTTACCTGGCAGTGCTCATTATTTGTACTTTCTAATGGTACATTATTTACTTGGACGGCATGCTGTATGAGCGCCCCCTACAGGTACGTTGGTGATAGATGGCAATTCTTGATAGATGCATTAATGGTAGTCAATGTTCTATCTCTTTAGACTCAAACGTTTTAAACTTGCCTCTTTCTTCACATTCTGCATTCATAGCACACCGCACAAGCAACCTGCTGAGTGAGCAGCCGAATGTCTTATCTGCCGGTCTGTAGGGGGCACTGGTGGGGCAGACAAACGCATATAAACTCACCTAAAGGATTATTAGGAACACCTGTTCAATTCACCAATCACATGGCAGTAGCGTTAATGCATTTAGGGGTGTGGTCCTGGTCAAGACAATCTCCTGAACTCCAAACTGGATGTCAGAATGGGAAAGAAAGGTGATTTAAGCAATCTTCATCATGGCATGGTTGTTGGTGCCAGACGGGCCGGTCTGAGTATTTCACAATCTGCTCAGTTACTGGGATTTTCACACAC
>JABFDZ020000043.1:13736598-13762111 GCA_019775955.2 Pollimyrus isidori
GCTATCCTATCAATATGAGCCAACATTTCTAAAGAATGCTTTCAGCACCTTGTTGAATCAATGCCACATAGAATTAAGGCAGTTTTGAAGGCGAAAGGGGGTCAAACACCGTATTAGTATGGTGTTCCTAATAATCCTTTAGATGAGTGTATATCAAGGCCCTCGTATAAACAACGGAAGAATGACATGTGCAATTTTGATGTTATAGCGGCTCCTAGTGTAAAATATAAAATATTTGTATACGTTAAAAAGTTCTATTACGCTTACTCTCATCATGCTTCGTAACTTTTAGACGAAAGGAAAGTCCTCTAATAAAGATCTCGTATTTGTTGCTTCGATTATTGCTAATCATATTTTACAGTGAAATAAATTACTATATGAAATAAGTGGTTTTCAGTGTTGTTGACAGTTGCACAATCAATGTCATGTACCAGCAGTTCATTTCAGCGAACAGATTCTTGGAGCGGCTATGTGACTTTCAATACGACTTAAGTCTACAAACGCAAAGATAAAAAATGTGAATCTTAACAAGGCCTCAGCGAGGATCGAACTCGCGACCCCTGGTTTACAAGACCAGTGCTCTAACCACTGAGCTATGAAGCCAACAGCTAAAGTCTGAAATTGTCTTTATTTGTAGAAATGACCAGACTAACCATGTATTTTTCATTTCTCTCTAAGATATGTAATTCATAATGCATTCATTTTTAAAACAAATTAAAAATTGATGTTCACCGCAAACTATAATATCGAAATAAGACCACACGCAGATTTTTATTCTTAAACACAGAATATGTTTGACTTCAACAGCTGTACAATTTCACTGACTTTCAATTTCCACACAATGATGATAAACAAGACCCTAATAATTTTATTGAAATTACGTAGTTATTTATTTACATCCAATTGATTTTGGCTGTCTAATAACTATATCAAAGCTACAATTGAATTTTAATAATTATGGGATCTTTTAAACGACTGCGTTTGTATTACAGTTACAGAGTTCTGTGCAATAAACTGACAAATAAGTTATCTTCACATCCACTTGAAAAATGTTGAAAAATTACTTGATACGTCAATATAAAATTACCAACTAATACGCAAGATGTTGTTCATCCATGCTTAATTTTGTGGTTCTTAGTGAACTTTTCACAAAGGTAGCAGCGTATCACTTTAACTTGCAAGCTCCGTATTCTCGCATATGACACCCGCGTCTTTGTGATGTCCGCAGTTGTGATTTCCCACACCAGCATGCTGACAATCCCGGAGGCTTTTCTCTATTCCAGTGCAGCGGACATTGTGTAGGAGGATGGGCAGATGTGTCCCCTCCCCAAATTCAGCCTGCTTGGAGGATTTCAGGGCACGCCCCAAGCCTAGCTGACGGCAGACCACTTCAGCAGCTTGGAGGTCCCACGCATCATCACACACTGTGCCCCATTCCCCATCAAAGAAGACCTCCACCCGTCCACGGTCTTTTTTTCCTCCTGCCAGTCGCACAGCTCCGTCCGTAGGTCTACCTTGGTCATCTCTGCCAGCCACGAGTGCCTTGGTAGTAATGGGGGCCGTGGTCCTCCTCACCCAGCTAGCTTCCTGTGCTCTGAGCATATCTAATAGTTCCTGCAACCAGTCTTTTCTTGAGTCTTGTGTCAGGGATTCTGGCTCTGTCACAGGACGGCTTGGTTCTTCTGCCTTACTGTGTTTTTGGTGCTTGACTGATAATTCAAGCCCTGTCAATGCTGTGAAAGAGACATCAGTAGATCATTACAATGAAAGCCAAATAGATCCTATACAATTACTCTGTATCTCTAGAACCTGAAACACTGGTACATTTCTCAGGTCTGAAAACTCACTTACTCTCTTTTGCCTTTAGCGGGATCAGCTTGCTTTTAGCTTTGACTGGCAGGGGCTCGTAGTGACATTTCCTCGGAGGGGCACGCCTGTTAAAACCGTAAAGGACGTCGTGTTGGAGTCATTCATAACAATCTTGGCAACACAAATAATTGAGCTCTATGTCCAGTGTCCTTCAAAAAAAAATACAAACTGTTTCTTCTGCAAAGTGAGGATGATATATTTTGCTTTACAGTGGTGTCTGCAAAACAAGTAAACACCCCAGTCTTTTTTCCTGGGTGTCTTGCCCCGATCGTCCGCTCCTCCCGTGTGCCACGCCCCCTCGTTAACCCGGTGTGGATTCATCGTGTTTACCAGCTGTCCTTGATTGTTGTCATTAGTTCATTGTATTTAGTCCGCGTTTCCGTTCGTTTCCCGAGTCCGGTCAGTGACGTTTTATGTATTGTAAGTGCCTTACAATACATAAAACTTGCTCCCATGTATTGTAAGTGCCTTACAATACATGCACGGGGAATAAACCCCGTGATCCCCGATACCTGGTGTCGAGTGCTTGCTTCGTCTGCTCTTCCGGGTTTGCTGCATATAACACTGGGTTATGCCCCCCCCCCCACTCCATTAGACTTTATCAGGACACCAAAAGCCAAGAAACTAAATAAAAAATGCATTACTGCACTTTTGTCTCGAGCTTGCTATTAAATGGTCATGGCGGACTTCTGCGGTATCTAAAAAAGGAATGGTTGAACGGTTGAAGGCAAGGTCAGGCACATTTGCACAGCTGGGGTCTTGACTGGTGAATACATGAGGAATGTTTTTAAATAATAACAGCAGGTACAATCTGAAATTCAAAATCAAAGAACTCATTTAAATATATTAAAAATGAACACTACATAGAGTGAAAATGATTAATGATTTGCACCAATTTATTTTTATAAAAAAAGGGTGCATCTGTAAAAATATTATTTGGTATCTGGCTTTAATGCTCACACCCCAAGGTGAATTATTGTCTGTGCTGGTAGAGATCCTAAATGATTTGACTGTCAAGGTTATCTTTCTAATTAGGCCTGAATTATTCACATCAATTTTCTGTTTTCATATAAAGTGTCCTGAACACAACAGTGTTTATATTAATAGACCCCTTTTGGAGACACATTAGGCCCTCGACACAAATGTGAAAAATTACATTTCTTCACAAGCTATTCCAGGCTCACACTGCTTTTTTTTATTATAATCCTTTTTAAAAGGAACTTTCTTCATAGGAGATGTAGTGAAGTGGATCCTGTTTATGTGATTTTGATTTTGACAGAGTGTCACAAAGTGGGAAGTTTCTAAAGTGAGGTAACCCTCTGTAATACTTCCTGGTAACAATCTAGCCATCTACTGCAATTTAGGGCAAACAGTTGTGGAAATACCCCAATTAATTATTTTAAAGCCGTTAGAAACAGATAGACTTGGACATTTCTGATTTAAATACACATAGAATAAGTAAAATGCAAGTATTTACAATAGAGTCACAGTGTCTCCTTACCTTGATGGGTCAACAATTTTGTACACAACACCAGAATAAGATGTTGCGCTTGGAACTCCAGTTGACATGAAATATAGCTCTCCTAGAAAGATACATTAACCAGAAATTAAACCTGGTATAGCAGAGCAATTTGTGGTCACTGTAAAATTTTTGCCATGGGAGTTGGTGAACTCTACTTTGTTGGAGGTCTGTTCTTTTAACTTTGTCATCTGTTTTACTTATAAAATGCAAATAACCTAACTTGCAAATGACGAACAGTGATATGTTCACACGCTCTGCCTCTGGCTTCTTGAAAGATGTTTATTGCTAGAAAATAGAGCTCAGATACTTCCCAAAGTTTTGTCATCATTGGCTGACGATATGAAAGTGCTGTGGGAATCTCCATCAGGCTGTGGTGGATGGACTTAAACAGAGGGACACTCAGTATCCAAGACTACCATGAATAATGGAGGAAATATTGCAGCACTCATATTATTAAGGTTACAAAATCAATTAGTGATCACTAATGTGGTGGACAGAATGAAACGATTAAAGAAACAGTATGTTCTTTGTTCTAGGTGTCAGCTGTTGCATCCTACCGGCTTCATCTTCGCCAAAGGAAATGATGTACGGATGGTAGTTGTTAATTAGGCCCGGAAAGAGGCAGCGCCGTCCTGGTCCCGTGCAGATCTCATGGTAGTCCCACTGCCCAGTGTACTGGTTCTCCTGCAGTGACATCAGGCGTCTACAAAAAGCAGAGATGGAAAGGAGAAGGTTTCCAAAGCCACGGTGAGTGCGATCGTGTGCTTTAAACCTGTAAGACCCGAGAGAGGATCTGACGGAACGTCAGTTAGAAGAGGAGGCGACCGACGGCGCACGGCCACTCCACCCACTGTGGCATTTAAACATTGTGTCCCACCAGTACACAGAGGTCGAGGTTTGATCTGCCTCTTTTAACCATTTCTGTGATTATTTCCATATCAGTTCTGTTTCCAGTGTGGATATCCATATATAGAAATCTTTGAAAAGACACTTCTTACCAAAATGTGCTACTCAAATAATATTCCATTAATATTCCATTTGTTGGGGAAAAGGCTTATTTTGAAAATGACACTGTATTTTATTAATAACTGAACATTTTTGTGGCGGCACTGTAGCTCAGAAGGTAGGTTTGAACCTTGCATGTTTCTCATGTGCTGTGTGTCTTTCCAGAGGGAGCTCACTTCTGCAGGTGAAACAGTGTGTCACTATTTCCCAGTGGGCGTGAGAGTGTCCCCTTAATGGCATCCTATCCAGTGTGTTCCCCACCCTTTACTTCCTGGAATTGGTTCCCTTATATATATGCCTTATACTGTACATTTGTGATCCATTTGTTATGTATAACTGTTTTATAATTACTGTAATCAAAACTGCTCTATTTCTCTATAGCTACACTAAAAAGATTTTTTTCATATTCTCCAGCCTTACCCACTCATGAAGTCTCCAAAAATGTACATCCCATTTAAATTTGGATTTTCACAGCCACGGTACACATAACCACCAGTGACTGACTTCCCCACTTTGTGTGGATAGGCATATATTGGAAGAACATCATCTACAGGAAAGAGAAGACAAAACTCAGAAGCTTAACAATGCCCAAACAGCTCAGGGGCTGTAGTATTTATAGATATTATACAGTATTTGCTCCCATAACATGATAAGGCAGTTTAGTTGTATCTGTCACCATTATCTCCTGTAAACTCACTCAAAGAGCTGTTAGCACACAGCTTTCTGTCGTAGCAGGAGAAACCTTCTCTGGCTCTCCACCCATAATTCCTCCCCTTCTCGACGATGTCGACCTCCTCATATTTGTTCTGTCCCACATCGCCACAGATTATCCTCCCTTTGCCCTCTTTGGTGAGGGGGTCTCCCCGGTCCACCGAGCACCTCCACATGTTCCTCACCCCGTATGCGTACACTTCTGGGCGAGCCCCAGGCTCTTGCACAAAGGGGTTGTCCGGTGGAATCCGGTACAGGGGGCCCTTGTCATTATAATTCACGTCAATACGGAGAACCTTCCCCAGCAGGGCAGATCTAATGAATGGATCGTGGATCAATTTCAATTTGTAAACCTTGCAGTGGTAGGAAAACATCCACTGAATGTATTCAGCAGGAAAGACATAAGAGTCATTAAAAACCACAACAGTTGACTAATCGAAGGTGCAATAGTCAACAATTTAATCAATGAAATGCTATAAACAAAGCTGGCTGTGACTAAACAGTTTGAACCACAAATAATTATTTTGCCGTTTGATGGCACTTACTTGTTCTGAGCATTTCCATATTCCCCAAATGGATCTCCTGCCATGCCTCCATCACCTGTGAAGATGTACAGGTACCCATCATCTGCAAACAACAGCTGACCTCCATTATGGTTGGATGCCGGTTCCTCGATTTCTAAAATGATCCTGAAAAAAAAAAAAAGATAATGAATGAAAAAAAATACTGTAAAGCTTCAGAAAAAAACACACAGTTCTGCAGGAAATGTTCTCAACACAAATTATGCCTAATTTTGTGATAGTTTATTTATAACACTGGCTTTTATAAGGGTTCACCCCAAAAAGATATTAATATACAGACAGAATAGTGGGACAATTTGCAAACTGCAGCCAACAACATAAGAAATCATATGAAATTTCAGCCTTTCCAATAGTCACCTTTCAGAACTGTGGTCGACCACGTTCATGTCAGAGGCTGAAATGCGGAACTCGCTGATCCTGATCCGTTCATCCAGGCCCACCTCCACTGAGTAATAAACGTACAGCTTTCCGTTGTATTTGAACTGGGGGTGAAACGCCAGGCCCAAGAAGCCCCGCTCGTCTCCCTCCCAGGGGGATGTCAGCACCACTTGGCTGATGTTCAGGAAGGGTTTTTCCAGTCGTGAGCGGTCAGACAGGTAGGCCCACACGACACCCACCTGCTCAGCCACAAAGAATCGATGGGTGCCGTCGTTGGCGTGCACCATCGCCAGTGGGTTCCGCAGACCATTAGCCACCTCTTCCAGGCAGACCTGCAGGCAGCCTCCAGTGCCTGTGGAGAGTCGGCCGAGGTCCCGTGTCATCCCATCGTTGACGGCAATGTCGGGGAAGCAGTAGTCTGGGTCTGGAATGCCCAGGAGTTCGCAGAAGCGAACCTGATCCCGTTCTACCGCCGCCAAGCGCGAGTCATTGGATAGGAAAGGGATGGTTGCACCGCATTTTGTCCAGAAATTGGCGCAGTGGTCCCTGCATAGCCCTGGCAGGGTCCTCACTGGAGTGCTGGGATCCTCAGCATCGTAGAGGTGAGCGGCGTAGGGGGAGCATTCCTAGGAAGGGATGGGCACAGGATGAGACCTGCGTTTTACCAACAGCAAAGCAATCCAGGACTGTGGTTGACTGGAAAGCTGTGACAATTAGTGAAAAAAGGGTGTACTGTACTGTAACTAGGCCTAGTTAGCATGATGTTCCATAACACTGCATGTTGTTTCATGGGTATTGGCATATTGCATGTGTGTCATGTCGCACAAGGGGATAGATCATCCTGGTTATCAGCTCCGCCGATGTTGTTTGTGTAAATTCTGTGACCACTGGTGAGGCAGTACACACAATCTTTGCTACTAGGCAACTAGGTAGACTGAAGCAAGTACTGTCACAGAAAAAGTATATATATATTGCAAAGTTTTAATTCCTATTAATAATGTATCTCCCATGTAAAGTAATTTCGACTGTAAAATATTTTGCGCTTATAACTAATCACTTATTGAAATTGTCAGTAAATAATAATTTTATGTCGAGATTCAATTCTGTAATATTTATGCCAAGGATATGCAAAAGAGAAATTTCAGAGACCCTAGAGCTTTTTACCTGGCAGATAAGTTCTTGCACGTAGGAGGCACAGGTCGTGTATCTATAATTATCGAAATTATCCATAATGCGATAAAATTTCGTCATCAGCTCCTGGTCCTTCTCAGTGTCGCAGCACCCGAAGTCTTTGTACATAAGGCAGAAGGTCAGCTCTTCCTGCGGTCGGAAAGGCGGCTTAAAATCCAAGCACTGTGGATGACAGTCCACACGTGTCATCCATGTCTGGCACAAAAATATTAAAATAAGTGAAACATGACGGACAGTGCCCAGATTGTTATAGCGACACAACATAGTTAAGTGGTTCCGCAGAATATCCCGTCAGCTAGAGCTGGCAAACAAGGCAGAAAGTGGGTTTGCTCGGCGTGTTTTCTGATCGATGCACTTTGACCATTTTTTTCACCCTTTCCTTCTTTCTGTTAACTATTTCTGAATAAGGCTACCTTATTCGAGTTCAGCTCAAACCGGATGTTGTGCGGAAAATTGGCTCTTTTCGGTGCATGTGAAAAGCTGGTGACCCGAAAGTTGTTGTTCACCTCTAAGACACAATATTCCGACATGGATAAGAACACACATGTTATAACTGTTTGTAATGGAAAAAAATCTAAAAATTGAAAACGCAGAAGACATAAGAAAAAACAAAAATAAAGGTCATCCATTTCCAAAACGAATTTTAGCAAGTCATTTCAAAGAAAATGATCCATGTATTCACAATGCTGTGTGAAGAGTAAAAGTGCGTATTACATTTTTGAATAGTTTTTTAATTATTATTCAAATCGTCAAAAGATAAAAACAGCAAATATTTTCAAGGAGTTAACATTATGATTAAGTCTGAATAACAACGTGCACAGTGAATTATCCTTTAGAAGGATGCCGATTTGCCTTCTATAGTCCTTCAGAGTATGAAATGTTTTTGATGTTGTCCTCCACCTCAATTTGAGTTTGCGGTTACTTTCTACTAACCGCTGCGAAAAAAACTAAGAGTTGCTACGTCGATTTTGTCCACAAGGCGGCAATATGCGCACAGAAATCTGCGCTTCATCCGCAAGATTTTTTTTATAAATCACTTGTTGAACTTCCTCACAAATTTTAAATTGCGTTAATTATATAGGTAGGCTACGTGTCCTTATATAGATATGCATTTTAGCTCGGTATATAATCGTATTCTAGCCTCTCTTCCATGAATTACAAGCTTACTACGGCGTGAATGGTGACAACATTCCGCGCATTGTGTGAATTGAGGTCACAGACAGGCTGGAACTGGGCAATAACATGCAACCTTGCCTTGAGCATGGCAAGTTAAATGTCGCAATATGTGAATGTGCAGAAATATGCACCTGTCATAGAGTATGCTAGACACAAACGTGGTCAATCGCATTAAGGAGTATACTATATCAGAGCCAAAAATATAAAGTATTATAGTATTATGGTAGCCTATTATATTTGATGAAAAATAACATGTTGCAGTAATACCATTATTAAAGTTCAATTCGTTAATCTCAATATTAATAACAATACCTGATCTAGTGTCATTTTATATTTAAAGGGATAGGCTTATATTATTTTATATCGCTTATATGAGATAGATAGATAGATAGATAGATAGATAGATAGATAGATAGTGTTTCAAATGTCCAGTTTTAAAAGAGCCACCGAGGGGGGGAATGTGAGTGAAGGCGTTGCACGGACTGAAAGTGGCTGGCCCTTTAAGAAGGCTGCGCCGGGCGTCTGGAGCGCTGTCGCTCCGCACCTTCAATGCTACCTGCTCTCTATTGGCCACCCGGACCGCTACGCTCCGCCGTAGTTTCAAACGAGGGGGCGAATGGGGCAGAGCGAATTACAAATCTGATTGGGGACTCGACCCTTCTGCAGCACGTAAGCGCCTTTGCTCCTCAGTTATTTTAATTACCTTTTTAAATGTACGATTTCCCTTTTCAAAGTAGGCGAATACTTTTGATCCGTGTTGGAAGTTTAAAATACGATAATCCCATGCAGACGGTTTAGAGTGAATTTTGAAGTATATTTAATATTTTAGATTTATAGCAAAAAAGAAAGAAAAAACACGCTGATATTCTTGCATGGTATGTAGCTGCATAGCCACGGAATAGTCCACGACTATTTTTCATCGATCATTCTCTGCGTGTCTTGGGACTGCCATGAAGACGGCTCATGCTTTTCAATAACCTAACAGAGAATCTCGCAAATAGAAGAAGGTTATTAAATCGCTACTTCCCAGTATTTACTTTATTAGACAAATAAAGACTATTGGAGCAGCTTAACGCTTGCTGATCGTTTTGGATGAGCCACGGGAGCCGCGGAGCTTTTGCATTTCCATATTTATTTATTTCGTGTATTGCTTTGCATTCCGATAGTTTGTTATTTAGTTACACTCGGCACCTTGCCTTTCTGACTGACTGTACCATGCCTTCAGTTTTGGTTACAGTGTCACCCTCAAGGTTTGGCTAGCGCGTTTCCTGTAGATTCATATCCATTTATAACGTAAAACAGCGCGACATCCGAAGCGATGGCCAAACACCATTCGGACGGACCGATGGATGATTTAAGTAAGGTCTCCGACGAGGAGTTGCTGAAATGCAGCAAGGAGGAATTGATCAAACGCCTGAGGAAGGTGGATAGCGACAAGATGAACTTAATGCTGGAACACGGCAACATGATGAAAGATATCAACCGGCGGCTGCAGGTACATCTCCACGAAATCCGCGGCCTGACCGAGGCGAACCAGAAGCTCCAAGATGACAACCACGAGCTGAGGGAGCTCTGCTGCTTCTTAGATGATGACAGGCAGAAAGGCAAGAAACTGTCCCGGGAGTGGCAGAGGTTCGGCAGGTACACCGCCAGTGCCATGTGGAAGGAGGTGGGCTTGTACCAGCAGAAGCTGAAGGACCTGGAGGCCAGCCAGGAGATGCTGATGCGGGAGAACGTCGAGCTGAAAGAAGTGATCATCATGCTGGATGAGGACAGGAACGGGGCTGGCTCCAGAAGCTCCATAGACAGCCAGTCCAGCCTGACTAATCTGAACGGCGGCTCCGGTACGGTTCGGGACGTAGGGGACGGAAGCAGTACGTCCAGCACCGGCAGCGCCGGCAGCCCCGATCACCACCACAACCACGTGCATAAGCCAGGGGAAGCCAAGATGGGAGCCATCAGGAGGTCCATGGACGATCTGCTGGCGCCGCACCACCACCGGAGCATCCCGAACGGGCTGAACGGTACGTATAGATGCGTCTCCGGGTCGCGCCTCGGTTCGGAAACTCCTGGCTTGGGGGGATATAGTAATAAAATATGTTTGTATTTCTCATTAGTGTTTTATCGGATTAGAATGTTTCTGTAATTTAATGAGCGCAATTGAATTAATTGTAAAAACCATGCAAGTTTGAAAACATTGAATTGGGTGTGGTTATAAGCATGCCAGGAAATTAACAATACAAAGTAAAATAAAAAGCCATTAGCTTCTATATATCAAATATCCTATGCGGTTATAGCGTTTCCTAATTATAGTGGTGTCCTTACTGAATGCATCATCATTTCCTAAGTAGCAGGGCATTATTAATAGGTTTTGAGTCTTGAGGTTTGGTGAATTTAAAAGCAATCGCGTAACCCTGGCCATGTAGCAAAATACATAAACTGACGGGAAAGTTACTGTTAATCAGCCTTATTGTGTGCTGGAGATTACATTATCTGTCGTTTGGACATGTGTTTCCCGATAGATCTTAGCGAGTTTCCAAGAACTGTTATTGATTTTATTCCCCCAAGAAAAATAAACGCCTCGGTTCAGTATATTGGGACAGCTGACTCTGCCGTCAATCAAAAATCAAGCCATAATACACAACATCGCTGGTGGTCAGTAAGCACAAAGATAAAAATGTGCCTGTTTGTTGCTGATGGAAAGCAGAGGTAACCACACTGTGGTTGCATTTCCTTCTGTGGCTCAATTTCTGTGAGCAAATTCTTAACCTGTGAGGTACTTTCTGCTGCCCCACACAGAGATATCAAGCTGCCATTGTGTACTTTATGAGTAGGGACAGGCAGTTACAGCACATACCTTGATCCCTGGTTAAGAATACTTCATGGCAGTGCTTTTACTCATTACCTCATTAGGGTGATGATAAGTCCAGGTGGTCTGAATTCCAGCATGAGCCACAGAACTGAGTAACGGTGAATGTGACCAGGCATAAATCTCCTGGCGACTACAAGTGGATGGCCCAGCATCCCATCAAAGTGCTTCTGAAAATCTTGTGATGTGATGCTCAAAGATGGACTTGTGGAAAGGGAGTATTTCACAAACCAGATTGTGTCGCCGCGGCGTTGTATTTGGCCACAGAATACTTCTCGTGCTTTTGAAGGAATTTCCTGGAGTAATATGAAAAAAATGTCAGCCGAATTCCAGGAATATTTTTGCTTGCTCTGTTCTAAGTAGGATGTACCACACCTTTGTTGCACTTCACAAACGACTGTTGAAGAAGACCTCAGTCTGGTAAAACTGGTGTGGTGGCAACGAGACAGTGAAGGAATGTTGTCAGCATTGTCGACTGTATAGCACTATGAAGTCAAGGAACAACAGCGGCACAAACACTATAACGAATGTGTGAGGAGTTGGGTAATGGGGACATGTGAAAGTGGCAGGTGGCGCGGGGTGAGAATTAGTGACTGTGTGACCTGCTCACCGGGTCAAAGCTCTGACGCTATAGGAAGGGTTCTAGGATGGCTAGACGGGACCACAGCTCGGCGGAGAGGATGGGCTCTGCTCCAGTGTTTGCATGGGAGGAACGTATGGCAGGGTGTCGACTCTGAGGACGGAATAGTAGCCTGTGTTGTAGCTTTCTGGAAATGCTGATCTTAAAGATCGATGTAACCTTGAATAGATTGTGTGTTTGTGGCTTTGTTAGAATTGCTGAAGCCTTCAGCAGAAGGGGGTGTGATAATTCCCACGGGAATGTTGAAACGTGAGCAGTGCAATTACTAAGCGGTGATTTTTAAAAATACATCCGATGATGGATTTAGAATGACCCAATAGCCAAAACCTGTACTAGTGTACTTTCAGAGCGGCAGGCTGTAGAAACAATTCTGTTGCGATGAATTTTCCATTTAAGTTGTGGAATATTTGTTCCTTGATAAATATGCCATTGCTTAAATGAAGTATCGGGCGATATTTTTGGTTAAAAAGTAACCACACTCTGGTTTTGCTTTGGATTTTGACCTGGTGTCAAAAAGTCACTGTAACTTTCTGTGAAGTAACTATACTGGCCAGACAGAAGCATTTTAAAGAATCTTATGAGCTGTAATCATATTGTGTGGAACTGGGTTCCTTGGTTTCACGTGCGCTGAGGAAGGACTTATCTTAATTGCTTATAATAGAGACATCACAAATTGATTTTGAATGCTTCACTTTCTGGTGGTTTATTTGTCATTGTGGGGCATTCTACCCTGAGCAGAGAACTTGCCGATGCAGAAACTACATTTCTATTGGAAATTCAAATGCCTGTTTGAGTCATTGACAAATTGTTGTTGTTTTTTTTAAGCGAAAAGGAGAAAATGAGAAAATGTTTTTCATTAAAATCATCACTAGGTAATTACCAGTCTCTGAGATTAAATAATTAAAATACTCTAATACTTTTATCTAAATGTTTGGCAATAGTATTGTGTTTACATAATTTAGTTTTGATGGGAATCACAGATGGCACTCGAAAGAAATCCAAGAATTGGAGTCTTAAATCCCGGTTTCTCTGCTGATTAATGGGGAGAGAGGGATTGTAGCCTAAACTCTTAAAGGCTGTCCTTCACCGAAGAGGCGAGTTCAAGCCTGACTTAAGACAGCGGTATTTTCATTCAGACTATTTGTGTCATGGGCTTGATGTAACAGAATGTGCGATCAGCTTGCTGTTTAATCTGAATGGATTGAGAAACCACCCCTTTCTCTCCAGGTGATGCTGTCATGCAACGTGCTTCGATGCAGTTTTAAGAACAGAACCAAAAAGGTAGTAGAAAAGTTTTGCAGTACGGAAACGATTCCTCACTCGATCAGAAAACTTATTTCGTTTATTAAATTGCCCCCTCAGCTGGGGATGAGGCCCCCCGGCTTGGTGAATCGCCAAGCATGTTTCCGTGGAAACTCCGACGTCCCTGCCGCATGTGTCTTGCCACGCCTTCGGGACTTTGCACACGTGCTGGGAAACGGGAAAACCAGGGGGCACAGACGGGCATCTGGGCAACTGGAATGGAGTACTGCATTCTGAAGTCAGGTGCTTACCCAGTCCCAACCTATTGGGCACAGGGTGTGAAATACCTCAGGAGTGGTGCTGCGGTGCCCGGCCCGTCCGCTCTTTAGCAGCCCTGCGGCACAGATGGCGGCATAATTATGGCAGGACTTGCGGCCATGCGGGATTTGCAGGTCAGCATGTGGAAGGGAATCCCCGTGCATCAGCTAAACGCTCATTAACTCACGTTCTTAACGTTCTTAGGACTAGATGGTATGAAAAAAAAACCTTGTGCAGTCATACTGGACTTAATTCATCATGCTGAACTTTGCTCCCTGGAAACGAGAGGGAAAGGTGCCACTCTGAACGTCAGGCCTTGCCGAAAAGCTCAGCTCACGTCCTGGTGCCCCAACCTGTGTTTTACCCCCGTGTGCCTTCCGGAGTTCCCCCACACGCAGAAAGTCAAACATTTATCAAGTCCTGTGTGAATCCGGCCTTTCCGTGTCCATCTGTGGGAGTAGTGGCCTTCAGGAAGCAGACCAAGGATGCCTTGAAGCTGAGATGGTAATTGGGGATGCTACAAAGCCGCGGAAGCCAGCCAGACGACCGCCCTCCCCTCTCCGGTGCTGTGGACATGTTGTTCTCTTCTAGTGTGTGGCAAACAGGTGGATTCCTTAGGAACGATTGCATCAATAAAGAAGCCGTGGCTAACTGAACACCCCTAGTGTTGTCGTGCAGTTCTTAAAAGTACCTCGCTTCCTTCAGACCCTTTCAAACACCGGTGGGTTCCGCCTTTCCAAACTCTCAGCAGCAGTGCGACACGAGCAGTGATCGGTAAGGGTATGGGCTCTGCCAGTCTCCATTCTGCGTGATGCATACCAGTGAAGTGTCTGTATTTCTGCGGCTGTGTTTGTTCCCATTCTCTGTCTGAATCCCCTTTTTTGCTTTTGCGTTTATTTACGTAAAGGCCAGCTCCCACCTGATGAGCTGGATATTGTGTGCTCCTCCGTCACGTGCGCAGCGCTGACACGGTGCCACGTAGTAAGACTACCGGCTTTAAGCCTAGTAAAGTCGCTGTGGGTGAGAAGGGCACCGGTAGTATAAGTCTGGTGCGGAAATGGACAAAATAAACACTGAGCGCCTTACCCAGTGGTTACGTTTAGGGTGAAACTTGGCTGCCGGTTCATGGGTTGCGTAACGGGCATATTATTGATACCGAGGCCACTCCCCTGCAGCTAGGCATTGTGGGCCGGCTGAGATAGGCGCTATCGCTGAGCTGGCGGAGGTGAAGCTATTAAAGCCCGGCTCTCATTTGGGTCCGTGGTTTTATCTCTGATAGGTCCGCTAGCGCTCTGTGTGTCTCCTCACCTCCCGCGGGCCTCCTTTGTGTGCCGCCCCCGCTATTGTCTTTTATCAGAGCCCGTCCCCACCCTCCCCTAAACCGTCCCATCATTCATGGACACCATATCTTCTTCCCCACGTCCCCTGTGCTTTTTGTGTCTCCCTTAAAAAAAACAACAGCAGAAAAGAGACGGCAACAAAAGCTATTAAAGTGGCATGGTGGGAACTATCAGGGGCCGTGGGGGTCAGTTGGGGTAGCAGGGGAGGGCTTGGGGGAGGGGTGGGCTTGAGCTGGTGGATCCTGCCGGCTTGGTAATTGGTTTTTTTTTTTTAGCTGACTGCTCCCACCCGACAGCCAATCAGAAGAAGCAGTGATGCTGGTACCACAAACTTTGGTGGGAAGCAGCCCTGGATGGGAGGATGGCAGCGGGGGAGGGGCGGGGAGCGTAAAGGAGGGGGTTAGGCGCTTGGCCGATTTCACACGTCGATCCAGGCTGCTGAATTAAAATGGCATTGCGTAGTGCCACAGGAATGTGTATTAAGATCAGTTTTTTTTTCTGGATATTGTGTATATTGGTAGGGCTCTATTTTTGGCTGTTTAAAGATGGCAGCCCCTGCCGGAATGGGATTCCCGTTTCACCCTCTGCAGCTGAATGCGGCCTCACACGACTTTCATTGCTTCCTGCGTGCAGACAAAAGCAGAAACTCATGTTTCTTTTCCAACATAAAGTGGGATAAGTGGAACAAAGGGAGATCAGAAAATACCATGCATCATAACACTGGCGCTATGGGTGTGGGGGGGCGGGTGGTCAGCTATGTGTGTCTGCATAGGAAAGTGTTTCTTATGTCTTTTTTTCCTCTGACTTAAACCGCCCTTTGCTTTGATATTATTCCATTTAAACTGAAAACAAGACTGAAACAGCTATAGATTTGCTCATTGTTCAGGCATAATACATGCACAGGATTCAGTCTTCAATGGGACAGTGAGTGATGAGATCGCGCCACCTATTTAACTCAGCAGTTCCATGAAAAATGTTGACGGAATCCTGTAAATATGGTGTGAATGAGTTCAAGCTTTGTTCAGAATGATGTTTATTTGCTTGTATGTCTGGGTGTGTGTGTTTTTATTCCTCTTCCCAAAGATCTGCACTATTAGCTGCATCACATGTATGCTAATTAGCCGTGTCCCTCCCATCGAACAGACCTGAAGCTTCTGCCGACCAAAGGATTAATCCTGGCTACAGGCTGTGTTTGAAGCTTAACTGTGTCAGCTGGCCCTCTGATCACCAGCTAAATAAGTACCAGGGAAAGACATGGCAGGCTTTAGCCCCACAACTGCGCCGCTGGTGTTTCGAGCGAGGCCTAGCTTAACCTCGGAACGCTGTAGCTGCCGCCTTGAGACCGAGCGGGCTTTCATCTGCCGCCGCCAAACTTGCCGCTGCGAGACGCGATAGGCTTTAAAGCCCTCACTGCTGCCTCCTGCGCTGCACCACTGCATTGAGACGGGGAAAAAAAAACATTCTCATACAACTCTGCGAGTCTTCAGGCAAAGTATATGATGCATAAGATGACACTGCCTCAAGACAAGAGAAGCTGTAAAAAAAATACAGCACTGGTTATAGTCAAAGCAGACTTCTTGTATTCACGGCAGCGCTAGCAGTACTTAGAATCTAAACAAACTTCTCCTATTTACTGCAGCAATAGTTATACACATTGCTATGGTGTTTAGAACTCAAACAACCTTGTAATACAAATTGCAACAGTGCTTAGAATCCAAGCTTACTACTAATGCACACTGTTCCAGTGGTAGGAATCCGATCTGAGTTATAATACACACAGCTATTGCATGGAATATAAACTTATGTAATTCATCGTAGCATTGCCTAGAATCCAAAGTTATAAAACATACAGTGGCAGTGATTTGAATCCAAAAAAAACTTTTAATACACATTGGAGCAGTGATTCCAGTTACAACTTATAAAACACCCGGCAGCAATGACAATAATTCACATAAACTTCAGATGCATGTCGTGATGGCGTTTTGGAAAAAGCACAAGCCTTTTCTATACCAGAGCTTACATACAGCACCAGCTGTCACTGGTTACAGGTAAACACTTGTTTATCACAGCAACATACATCTGGAAATGCAGGGTCAGCCAGTCCCTGGATCAGTTGAGTTTACACACTATCCTCCAGGACCCTGCAGTGAAATCACACTGGCAGCCATAGCCATAGTGTGAACCGATGACCTTCCAATCAGTCCTAACCCACGGGGCTGCAGACCTGCCCTTACAAACGCGCTTTTAACTTGCGCAGATTCGAGATTAATTAATCTGCTCTGGTTCAAAACAAACCTCCACTTAAGTGTAACACTGCAGGCTTTCATATTAAATATACAAGATGATTATTATAAGTGGTTGGCAAACACTTTCATTCAGACCAAAGCATATTATGTCTTTTTCCAATTTATCCATCCATGCATCTTCTATAGCTGCTTATAAAGTACACGCTGCCCCCGGGGGGCAGAGGCCATGCGGTGGGGGGTGGGGGGGGCTCCCAAACAGAATGGCACTTCATCACAGCCAATATATGTGAAGCTGGGTATGTGGTTAAGTCAATTGCTGGAGGCCGCAGCGGCAGGACACGCTGGGACCTTAACGAACGTCACTGAGGATCGGGCAGGCAGACTTCAGCTATGCGCTCAGTCACTGCGAAAGCGACTATCAAGCAGGGTGCTGGGGTCAGGTCCTGATCGTTCCCAGTGCACCAACGCCGTGGAGATAAGGTCAGATGAAGGGAATACAGGCCTGAGAAGAAACAGGCGCCTGCTGAATGATGCCATTACTACAGGGGGCTCCATTCAACCTGTCAGTGATAAATCTCAGCAGAAAATTCCAGCTGCCTCACGCGACGAGGCCCCCCCGCCTCCCTTCGCCCCTGACTTCTCCGCCACTGGTTTCATGAACATAAGTCAAAGTGCAAAAAAATGAAAAGCACGCAGAGGTGCCGCGGAGCCAACTTGGAAGTAAAATGGAGGCAACACCTGCTTAAATCCATAATTACAAGTTGGGCTGGGAAGTTTTAATCACTTTAATTGCCTCCGCAGAATACATGACGTGAGGTTTAGAAATACCTGGTTCATTGATCACACAAATGTCTCTCCCTCTTGCTTAGATTGAGTCTGCAGGTACCGCTATGGCATTGCTGGCTGAGACAAGTAATGTAACCAAACGCACCTTGCATATCACACCTCAAACTGTCCCACAGACATGGCAGCAGCGGGGGAGGGGTGGTTACTGGCCATGGGGGAGGGGTGGTCAGGGTATTCGTCTTTCAGTGATTCCTTAAAAGGTCAAAAAGCTGTTTGGTTTTAAGCTTCTCGCCAGCTTCTCTGTGATGGAGTCACAAATCAGCGTTCTGTGCTTAACACTGCTGTTAGAATCAAGTTACTGGTACCACTCACTGACACCACAGGGCTGGAGGTATTGCAGGGATTGCCTGTCAGTCAAATACAGAAGGTAATTGTTTCCTTGGGTTCCTCAGGTTTTTGTTCAGGGTACCTATTAGAACACTAGGATAGGATCAGTTTTTGGAGAACCATCTGGGGTCAGGCATATCGTAGATGGGGGGTTCCTTCCATGGTCCATAGTTTGACTGAGCCAGAGAGGGAAAGGAGGGAGATGTTTTTTTTTTTGCCTTCAGTTTAGCGATATCCAGGTCACATTTCTCGGTGAAAGTATTTTGTTTTGTTCTATTGAGTATCGAAGCAAGGGCATCGCCTATGATGTAATTTCCATGAGACAAGGCAGAACCGGCTGGCCTGGTCGTGCCGTGCGGAGGGTGATGTGGGCGCCGTCCTCACCGCCTTTCCTGCCTCTTCCCATTGTGCCTTTGATTGGGCTGCACATCCCCACATGTCTCCAGCAGCTTCCGTGGGCGTGTCCCTTTGACAGCACTGGTGTCACTCTGCCGTGTGACAGCAGGTCACCCCCCGCCATGGAGTCATGCTGTATATGGGGGGGTGTTGGTCCCTGAGCACTACATTCAGGTTATAAATGAGCCTTTTCAATGATTACTCCCCCAGTCGGCAAAATTTACCCTAAGCCACAGAACCCCCCCTTCAGTTTGACCACCCACCCCTGTAAGGCTCTACCACAATTACAAATATTTAGAACTGTTCCAAATGGCTCTTACACTTGACTTATATAAGGACAGAGAGCTAAAAAACAAACATAGGACAGTCTCAGTTCACTTCCTGCTATATTAAACCAGTCTGACTCCCATCGGGACGCACTGCAGGGCATCAAGGACAGGCAGAAAAAAGCATTCAGACAAATGTGGTTTCATCTGCGTTCCAGAGAGATTTGCTCATCAAGAATTTATGTTTGTTTTATTTATTTTATTAAGTGGTGGGACACCAGGAGGAGCTCTGTGTCCCCTTTCGCTTAGAACACAAGCATCCGATATTATAAAATATTTATCAGGATTATTTTGACATTGTCCTATGACAGTGCTGCTGAAAGATGTCAGTTACTGTTATGGTGCCTGTAAAGGAAGCTATCCAAAAGTGAGTAGTTGTTGGTTATCGGACTGATACCTTACTTTCCTGTCACGTTTAAAGTTTAAAGTCGCTTCATGGAAGTTGTGGTGTAATTGTAGCTCTACCTGCCCTTTGTGCGTCCCGCTGTCAAAGGGACACGGTCTTTGTTGTGGTAACATAGTGGTGTAGAGTGGTCTTTGCGGTTATGAACGGAGTAGCTTTTTCGAGGGGAAACAAACCTTCACCGGGTTATGGCCCACCCAGATCCCCATGGGCTCATATTCCAGATGTTGTGGGAGCGAGACTTCGAATGATGCTGAGGTCTCGTTGCCATGGAAACATGCGTGTCACGTGTCCCCGCCCCATGTTTGGGCTCAGACCTGGGAGGGGGGGAGACCAAGGAGTCTCACAAATGTTTGTCTCTCTCTAGTGGAGTTGAGAGGTGGAACTGATGTCTCCACAAATGAGAATCTCGTGCATATAAATAGACCGCTATAAATAAAGGAAATGAATGAACTTATTTATGGTTCCATTCCAGAAGAATAAATTCAAATTAGAATTCTTTCCAACCTTTATTTCATGCTGGAATGAAATATGATAAAATGAATGCTGTTTATAAGAATGTAGCGCAATGCCCGCTTATTTAAAGTAACGTTTACCAAAGAAATTGAGGTTAGCCGGATTTCTCAGAGGTGTAGTAGCAATTAGATGCTGAAACCCATTTAGTGAGGGGCTCCGTGCTCTTTACCTCAACCTCCTGCTTACCCGTGTTTTGTGTTTAAATGGGATGGACTCTTTAAGCGCTGTGAGTTCAGGACAAAGGCTGCCCTCCTGTCAGGCATTAGCGAGGCGTGCTTCTGGCGGCTTAGTCTCTGATCGGGGTACACCGGGCTATATTTAGGCATGGGGATGGCGTCAGCCGCGAGCGCCGCCGGGACCTGGCACATTCCCGCAGACAGTAGAAGGAATACTGTTGTAAGAAGCCCTTTTTATCGCGGCGAGGAGCAGCGAGCGCGAGGGAGACAACCCACCACTGCGGGATGACGGAGTCGAGTGCCACGCTGATGGCCCTGCGGGGGAGACACCGGCGGGGAGCAGACGATGCTGAGCACGTTCCCATGCTCGAGCCTACGAAGTGGGGAACTGGAGCTTCAGGAAACGAAAGGGGTTTCTCGCTCACATCGGCAAGGTCCAGAGGTTCAGCTCACCAGCACCAAGCTACAGTCGCCTGCTTCTACTCTCCGGAGATGGGGGCTTTGCTAAGATTGAGAAGCAATTATGATTGCTTGATTATTGGCTGCTGCCGGGGTCAGGATTGCCCAACCATCCCAATTGACTGGCCTGAACTGGAGGGGTGCAGGTAAACTTGATGAAAGGACATATCTCTCCCTGCCCCTGGATAACCACCAAGGAGGAGTGGACAAACAGGAAGATGGAGACAAGATGAAGGCAAGATGGAGCATTGATCGTGAAAGCCGCGGCTGATTTTCTCCATGACATGCGGCATTAATTCAATTAAATGGCAGCCTATAAAATTTAAATCCATTAATATGTTTACTGAGGGAGGTTAAGTATGCGGAGGCCCCATCACAACCAGAACATTCCGGCATGTGGCCCCCCGTGAGTGATGAGGCTGGCTGGGCCGACGCTCCCAGTGCTGTTCTTTGGGACGCACTTGACCCCCCCAACCCCGACAGAAAGTTCCAGTATTTGAGGAGCTGAGGGGACCCTCCGAGGCTGCCTGAGGCCTTTGAGAAGCTGCCCCTTGGCAGTGCTGTGCGTGCGACCCTGCCAACTGCACATCGGATTTGACCCTGTAAAAATGGGCCCCAGTGGGCCCCCTGGGAGTCGGCCTGTTTGTTATCCACATGTTGCTTCTTAAAGACCCTCAAATTTCTTTCAGCAGAATAGTTTTTGTTGAGATACATGGAATTCCAGGATCTGACACTTAGACAATTAAAAGCTCATTGCCCCACTGAGACGATGTATATCATATAAAATATGCACGTTTTGCATTAATCATCTGCACAGCAGTTTTTGTATAGTAATGCAAATACACACATTTTTATATACAACATAGAAATTATGTATCTTGTGCCAAAAAGCCATGTTTATGAACTTGCTCAAGGAAACGGTTTTTGAATCTGTGACCTTTTGGCAACACATTTTATTAATATTTCCTGGGTGAAACGTGATATCAGCCTAAAAATCACGAAGACCCAAAATTAATAAAACGTTCGTCTTCATCACTTCTGTGTGTGTGTGGGGGGGGGGGTTCTTTTGGAAGCCAGTATCTTCAATAGCCATGAAAAAAAAGGCCAGTCTTCCAGGACGCCATTTTTGCCTAGCAATGCAGCACGGGGAGAAAAATGCAAACGTTTCATGAAGCTAAGAGTTTGTGCCAGATTGCATTTTCTGTGCGGAAAAACAAAATGTAAATATGCTGTAGCTGTCAGTGGTTCTGTTCTGCCAGATTATTCCCTGCTCAACAGTCTGAGATCCCGGATCCTTCACACAAGGGAGACCGGCTCCCAGTGCCACGGGGCTGGGAATGGCGGCCGGTCGGGCCCCAGCAGACATCCCTGGAAACCCCCAGCCATCTGTCCCCCTGCATTGTTCTCCAAACAAAGCACCGTGAGACCCCCAGCGGGCCCCTCCCCCTTCCCAGCCCCTCGCCAGGCATGAATGGGACCGTGATGTCACCCGCCAGGGTCCTCGGGTGGTGGGCTGCATTCCCACGCGCTGTGACGTTCCGCGGGAGTGTTTCCTCCTTGTTTCCTCAGAGGAGCCGAGTATTTTCAGCCTGGAGGAGGATTCAGGTCGCCGTATATCACTCCTCAGTTTACGATACACTTTTATCTGTCTCTGTTAATGTTTTACAAACCATTTAGTCTTTAGAGCCGCATAACACCACTTATGGCCCTGTGTTACTGGACTGTATGAGGGTAAAAGTGGATGCCGCTATCACAATGTTGTGGAAGCTGTTGGTGGAAGGCTCCGCTCAGAGATGCTCAAGTCGGAGTGAAATGCCTCACCTTCCTTTATGTTTGATGTTGTTTAACCTTTGTAGTTATACTCCTCCCTGTGATTTTGCTGTTTTATATTACTATATACTGTCATAAGTTGATTTGATTTACTTTTGTTCTGATTTCATAAAGAATCCTTTAGTAAGGTGGCGTATAAATGAAATGCATTATTATTATAGAATTATTATCAATCATGTCATGTAAGCTGGGCTGGCAGCCAAAGCAGCCACAGGAAGCCCCCCATGGGTTAATGAAAGACTCCACTGAGTAGCCAAATGAGGCGGTTGTTTTGTAGCACTTTGTGGGGCACTAGTCGCGCGTCCTGCCTGGTGTTGTGACTGTTGCAGCGTCTGCAAAGCACAGAAGAGGTAAAATAAACAAGCTGTAACTGCTTCCCCTCGGCAGAGCTCCGCATCTCCTGATGCCGGCGTCTCGGCCGCCTGTGAAGCACTGCGATCGCAGCGGAGGCGAACACACTCACAGTGGCTTTATGGGATGTCATCTTCTGAAACAAGACAAACTGTGATTCATTGCAAAGCGATTTTTGCATTTTCACGGGATAAAAAGTGTAGTGTTTGGCCACTGCAGTTCAAACGGCTTGTCAGTACAGTGACGTTGTGATTCATTTCATCCAACACTTGGTTTGGGTTCCATAAAAATTATAAAAAGATTATCCAATAGGAAGCTGGAATATGGACCAATAGGGTCTGGACCATGGAATTCTAGCCTACGGGGTCATTATTCCCCCATGTTGGCACGTTTAGGTGAGCTGTCACCGGTCAGATGGCCTTCAATGATCCTCTCAGAGAAAATGGGAATCCACATGATTTCACTGTAGTTTCTCAGGCTCTGTACATCTATCAGCAGACTTTTCTAGACCCTTCCAAATCTTCCTTACGAGGTCCTGACCTGCTGCCAAGGCTGTTGGGATCTGGAGTGGCATTTCCACAAAACTGCCACGCTACCACTTTCGATGAAGAAACCCCTTCTTGCACTCTTGTGAGTCCCAGTCAGTGTCTGTTGCACTGAGAACGTCAGTAAGGTGAACTGGGCGTGGACCATTCGGAGCTATTTAGCACCTGTGCTTTTCTGAACGCAGCGGCTTGGTGTCAGGAACTACCAGGAAGTCTGAAAGAGATCACGCCATCATGGGCGGCGAGCTCCGAGCAGCATCCCTCAGACGGGGCGCCGGATTGCAGTGATTATTTAAAGAATCGGTTCAATGACATCATAATGAAGTACCAGATGTGTGATGTTTAAAACCAGCTTTGATGCAATACCTGATACTGTATAAGTTGAACAGCTGTACTTGTGAGTTATTATTCAGCAATTTCAGAATCTTCTCATATTTAACTGCAGTTACTTCAGTAAAATATAAAGGCATGTATTTTGATAAAGTAGCATGCAATGTAAAGTTCGGGTATTGACTATATCGTGGTGTAAATGGTAATGTGTGTAACCTGCATGACAAAGAGCAAACGATCCCGTATCATTATCATTATTCGTTTTTAGGGAAAAAAGTTGGGAGATTTGGCCTGGTATAGGGACACATTCTCTGCTGTCTCGGAATTCCTGCCGCTTGGGTGCAGCTTCACTGCCGTCTTTTTCTTCGCAGTTGTGTCAAGAGAAGCGGACCCATTTTCGGCCTTCATGGGAATATCTTGTCGTGCCTGGTTCTGTACTTGCTCGAGCCGAAGCTTACACGAATCGGGAAGCCCCTTTATCTTGCTAACACTGAAGTCCGTGGTTAACCTAGTTCCACCCTTGGAAGCTCTGGGGCCAGTGCTGAATAAATCAGGGCAAGTCTGGTGGGGCTCCTCTTCCTTTGCTTGGCTGTAGTGATCTTGCACTCAGCTGGTAGATTAATAATCAGGGACTGTTGTGACTTTCCTCATCTTCGTTAACAATATTCTTGAAATAACCTCTGTAAAAATAATTAAAAAAAAACAATTTATATATGGATAAGGTTCAAGCTATTTAAGTTGCATTAGATAACAGCACCAGTGAGGCAAGATTAAAATTAACAAATTAATTAATTACATCTGTCTAACAAATGAGTATAGTAAAGTTATTGCTGAGTATTTCTCGTTATATTGTTGTGGGAGTTTAATACCCAGAGAAGGTGTAACAAGATGAGTGTTAGCTGTACTGAAGTCTACACATAAAGCTAGCAGATATAAATGTAGTTTAGCTATTTTCCATACTGCCTAGCATTTCCTGGTTTATAGAGAATAGACAGGCAAATCAAAGAAGAGAGAAAGGATCACATGCAGTATTTTTGGGTGGAATTTTTGATTAGTTTCACTGGAAAATAGCGGGAATATGAAGCTGAAAATTGTTGATAATTTTGATTCTGCCAAATAGCGTGTAAGACGATTAGTTTGTGATGTTGTTAATAACTTAGAACAGATTCCAGATTTGCCGTTACATGTACTTTGACCACTTTAAGTGACAGGGTGACCCTTGGGGGCGCCGTGATTGAATGTAAGAGGGAATTACAGCATAAGCAGGCACTACAGTCAAACCAAGTGGCTTGTTGCTAGGATACCCTACTATTGCGACAACGGTGAGCTCTCTCTCTCTGCAACGTCACGTTCGGTGCGGCTGTCAGATTCTATATTCGTCGATTTAACTTCAAAGCTAGCTGAACTAGGCTTGAAATACACACTGTCAAAGCATGTCTTCAGTTCTTGGTGACCAACGATAGAAAGATTTACAGTCGATCTGATGGTGCTGCATGTATTATAAGATGTTTATTAACTACTGGATCAAATAGAAAAAAAATGAGGCAAGGAAACTTTTGCCAGTGAGGGTCTTTGCAGATGTGTGTGTGTGGGGGGGGGGGTTTACTGTTTTGGGAGGGGCTTAGCTTGTACAACATAGAATTGGAATAGGAATGGGAACCTCGGATTGGATATCGCGCCTCCTTTTTCCGCAGTCACCGGGGATCCAGGAAGGAAAAGGGAAAAAAAAAACGAATGTCTGGAGTCTACGGTGGAAATCACGTTGACGGGGTGATGTCAGAAGCTGCCATTAGCCCCTTTTGTTTTCGGCAATGCTGTAGACCACTGAACGGCGGATTGTCAGATGTGTGTCAGCCCAATTCTCCACAGCCACCAGAAAGCTTGCCAGGACAGAACATTTTCAGATTGTTGTTCCTCGAC
>JABFDZ020000043.1:13764187-13779786 GCA_019775955.2 Pollimyrus isidori
TTTTTCTTCCCCCCTCCCCTCCCCTCTCCCCTCCGCCCCCCGCGCCCGCGCGCCGGCCCCCCGGCCCCCCCCCCCCCCCCCGCATTGCAACACCAAAGAATGATGGTTAACTGAAAGGGGAGGATAACACAGTATAAATAGGGAGTTGTCCTGCCCAGTGCCACAACGCAGGAAAGCCTGAGCATTGTCTGCTGTGCCTCTGTGTTACAAATGATAAGCAGACATGAGCCAATGTTGTGGACAGGCTTGTTTAACCAGCGGGAAGGTTTAATGTGGGAAGGCGGCACGCGGGGAGGGGGGCAACAGCAAGAGCAAAATGGAGGGAACCTTGGACAAGGAAGACGCATATGCCCCACTCAGATAATCCAGAGCTTTCCACAGTAAGACTATTATAGCCAGCATTGTCCATATTGAGAAATTAAAAAGAAGAGATATAATGCAACCTATCATGGAGTTTAGGCCAACTGTCCTGATGTAGTGGGGCTGAATCTCACCCAGCGGGCTATTTTGCAGTGGCAGGGTCCCGCGTCGGGCGCCCGAGGCAGAATGCGCTTCTATCAACTCACGCTGCTAATTACTTAAGTGCTTATCTCCTCCTCTCCGCGGGAATGTTTTCCTCTGCCGGAGCTCTGGTTAGAGACGGAGGCCAGATCACACTCAAGTAAGTCATTGAATCAGTTTGAAAGGAATAACAAGCACGTGTGGAAAGGTAACCCTAAAAATTCTCACACTGCTGGTACCTTTAAGGCTTCCTATTAATGGCCTAAATCTATAATGTATAGAGTCTGTCTTTTCTTCACATAGAATGACTAATTTTTCCATAAAGTCTGAGGCACTACTGCCTCCCATTATGGTAAAACACGCCTCAGAAAGTTTTACTGTTCCAGCAGGTTAACTACAAACTGGCATCATTGCCGCACTGAAAGTTGCCCCCCCCCCCCATTCCTGTGACAACAGATAATGGGGGCACGGCAAAGCTACCAGCATTGCTTCATTACTTCTCCATGTTTGCCCGGATCCTGTATGGCTCATATAAACAGCTGGTGTTAAATTAGCCCTGTAAATTTTGCCGTGTGGTATATACTCATAAATCGAATGTCACCCCATTGGCGCTTAATATGTGTGATTTTAGCGGTAAACCACAACACAGCAGCAATTCTAGTTTGCTTGTATTATCGTTTTCATTCACAATAATGCCTTTCCCATAAATTACCTTTGGATGCTGCCACGGCGTAAGTAGATTCAGCTTAGCCCTGAACGTTGTAGATGTTTGTGCTGTTCAGCCATAGAATAACTTACTAATTTCTGCAAAGAAACCCGGGGGAAACTGACCAGCTCACCACGTGTGTTGTTTGCCTTCTGGATTCAGCTTTTATCTCTTTGGGCTGATAATCCGACCCACTGATCATGTGTCAGAAAACTTAGGTCAGGGTTAAACTCAAATAAAGTTACTTAAAAAGGGTACACTTGGGGTGGGACAGATGGGATCTATTGCCAAGGAAAACGGAAGTCCCAAATGCGCTGGTATAGGTGGCACACACACATACTGTACCATGGAAAATCTGTGTTTTTGGTTCATGGGGGATTCAGCTCCATGGGCACGGTGGCGAGAATGAGGCAGGCGCTGGGTAAAAGAGCCTCAGAGCAGGGAGCAGACTGCCTCCATGTGCTTTGGAAGTATGCGACACTCCTAACCGCCCACTCATTTGAGCTGTACCTGTTTAGACAGTATCTAGCTGCTTATTCAGCCATTAAAGGTGTCCTAGGTGGTGGAACTTAACATTTCATGTTTTACGGCCTGGAACCTGAGAGCCCAGAATAGGGATACACAGCAGGGTCAGTTTATATTAACGTGCTACAGCTGATCATCTCTGATCAGAGCCTATGAGACCTACATCCTTCATTTGAAAACCAGACGAAGGAGTACCTACGTGCTACATTAATCATCATCTGCTGTTCCCTAGTAGGACAATAATTCTCTTCTTCTATAAGCTAACCTCCCTGTTATCGTGAAGTTATGACTTAGACCACAGCAGATCGTCAGACATCCTGCTCCATATTTAGACCCCATTCTCCTTCTCTGGGTCCTTCCATTTGATGACTTTCCAAGAGGAAATTCGGCCTGAGGGAGTGATGGAGATTAGCATGGCGAGTGCCCTCGCGTGGCTAAAGTCGTGTCTTAGCGATGTGCGGTATAAATAAGCTGGCTGTTTCTGGTCTTTGTCATTCATGGCTCTCTCGCTTTTGCTGTGTGCGGTGGATGAGTCTGCTTCTTAAATCCGGGATTTCCTTCATTGTTTTTGTTCTTCGCAGTGGGGGGGGGTCCGAACACAGCCCTTTTTAAATACTAATCTCCCCATTGTTTTTTCAGCTTGCCCTTCTTCCTTTTAACAGTAGAACTTAATCTGGACACCATTTTATATTTCATAAAGAATGTATTTTGTTGAGTTTTTGACCTCTCCCCGCCTGTGGAGCTCTCACGCAAGAGATGTGGGCCTTGTACCTGCCCTGGGTGTCGGGCAAGTCAGGTGAAGCCCCGTCGCTTTCCTGAAGAATCTGACACAAGGAGGTTAGCCGTAACCCTGACACAGCTGTGAGTGGCACCGCGGCACCTCTCATCTCCCCATTGCTGCCCTAATACCGCACAGCGATTGCTGCTGTTGTATTAAGGCTTCTTGACGGCCTCTTGATATTTTGGACAGTGTAGTGCTGAGAGTGCAGTATTATTGAGTAAACTGGATACATACATTGTAAAGTATATGACCAACATTTGCAGTCTTGTATACAGAAACGGGCTGAATTGTTTGTCAGGTGTTGTGGTCACATAAACAGAGCCAGACTATACTGAGCTGGTGGGAAAGGCATTTCAGTTGGCGACGTTGTGGTTTTCAGCTAAATGCTGTAGAGAGGAACACAAGGAGCGTGGTTTAAACCGGTGACTTCAGCATTTTTTGGTTCTTAGTCATCACAGATACAATGAGGTGGGATTTAGCATCCAGGAGTGTCAAGCTGAGGTTTGGAAAGAGAAACATAGGTCAAGTTATAGGCTGGGGGGTGGGGCTTAAGAGCCCATGATGCTCCCCCCAACACATAACTCTGGCCAAATGAAACAGAGATTGATGATGAACATATTTTACCTCTGCTCCCTGCTTCACTCAGGACTGGTCGGCCTCTTTGGGGGGGGGGGTCGTCTATTTTCATTGTGGTGAGGCCAGGGGCCTCGCCTCGCTCCAGCATCAGACTGCCCTAAACCAAGAACGACCTTGACACAAAGTTCAAGCTGGGGGACCTGGCGTGATGGTAACATGGACTCCGCTGGCATGCAGAGTGTGGCATGCAGGGAAAGCAGGATCAGAGATTACCGTTATAAGGTGTTTGGGGGCCTGAAGCTGGGTTGCAGCATGTCTCATTTCTCCAGACATTTGTGGAGAATGCTTTCAATTTCTGAAGTCAGAGAATAACTGTTGGTTTGGATTAGAAATTAACATGTAAGCAGCTACAGTTCTGCGTTACGTGTGTCTGTTGCTATGCACAGCAGGGGGTTATGGCTGGTTGTACCAGCGGGCTAATGATTGATAGAATGTGTGATTGGAAACAGGCCGGGTGACCTTTCTTTTACTTACCTTTTACTTCAGACTAACAGACAGACCTGTTTATATGCAATGTGAACAGCCTCCTGACTCTTTCCTATAAACCCCTTCAAGTGCTTTATATTTGATTACGGCACCATTTCCCAATCCTCGGGGACCCACAACGGTCCACGTTTTTCTTCCCTCCCAGTTCTCTGCCAGACAGTCCACATTTTGGCTCAATCCCAGCTACCAAAAGGAGCAAAAAAAAATGTGGACCGTCTTCTGATCCCTGAGGCCCAGATTGGGAAACCCTGGGTTACGGTAATAGTGATTATGACCTATAGCAGCTAGCCAAAGATATAGAGCTGCAATGCTGAGATGATGAATTTACCCATCCATAGTGAGGCAGGAGCCAGTGCCGGAAAACGCAGGAGGACTGACAGGATACCAGTCCGTGCATCTGTCTGTGCTTTATATACCCGCTTGTCCTGTTCAGGGTTAGGGGACCCAATTCCAGAGGCTACAGGCACAAGACCGGGAATAACAGGCTTGGGGTGCCGACCAATCGCAGGGCACATATACACACCATTCACATCAGCACTAGAAGGAACAGGAAACCCCACAGTAGCACGTGGATGGTGATTTGGACCCTGGTCCTAGAGGTTTGAGGTAACCATGCTAACCACTCGGCCACTTATCTGGCCAGTGGTAAACCTGAAACCCGTCCCAGTTAGCAGTAAGCTCTCAGCGCGGGAATATCACATTAAATGCACTGTTTACTATATATGCAATTAGACAGAATGCTGCATTGCCATTACACAGCGCAGAGCAGGCTGTGGTGTGTGGTGACAGAGCAACCATAATGATGGCTCACCGGCATTCACAAGCCATTCACACCGCCGTCTCTGCCTCCACATGACCTCACCCGCTTCCCCGGTTGTCGGTAGAGTAAGACAAAGCTGTCGGGACACGTGAGCGGATCCCTGTTAAGCTGGCCAACGGTTGGGTGTGCGAGAGTAGGCGTGCCACTGCCGCCCGGCGGGCCCAGGAAGTTTGACCGAGTCCCGGCATGACCTGGAGGATACCAGCAGTGATGCCTCTCACCAACATGTGCTTATTTTTTATTTGCCTCCCAGCACCTACCCCATCGAGAGTTCTCCTAATTGCCGTATTAGCTAATCTGCTCTTTAATGCCGGGGTTTGGTCGTATTGGCACAGACGGAACGTGCCAGAAAGTTCGCTGCGAGATGTCAGGCACGAATGCCACGCGTCCGGGAACGTTCCTGGCGCCCGCCGTTGCCCTCTGCTCCTTGAGGTCTCCCGGGTCTGCATTTCATTTTTGGCTCCTTTCTGGTGTGTGGTCCCCATCTTTTCTCCTTTTTTTGCTGGTGATTAAAAGAAAAAGAGAAGCTCTGCTTTCAATCATGGGCTGTCACTCAGTTTGAGGCCAACGGGATTTCATTTTTGCTGCACGAAGGGGCCAGATCACATGCTGAAAAACTGCAAGCGCACCAGAAAGGAATGCAATGGCCTGTAACTCCCATGTTTTTCTACCTCCTCTCCTGCACCTCCTCCTGATTGAAATTGACTCTTGAGTGAAAGAGGGCAGATAGGGCTTTAAAGAGAGGAAGAGCGTTTCAGCCCTGCAGAGCTATTATTTTTTTTTAATAGTCCTCAAAACGGAAGCCGTGTTCTTCCTTGTCTTCAGATTTTCCCTGTGTTGTAGATTGAGTGTGAACTCATTTGTATGTTCAGGAGCACCCAAATCTGCAAGATGCAGGCAGACTGCTCTTCTCCTCAGACAACGTCGACTTCTAGAGATGGAGAACAGATGTGGCTATTTTTTGGTGAAGGAGTTGTTTGATTCTTAAGATGGAGGGACGGGGGTGTGGGGGGGGAGGGTGGTGTTTTCCTGTTTTCAAGATGGGGGATCAGTCCTTTGATTTGATTATCTAAGGAGGCCCCCTCGCGTTTTCATTCCGGTCTGGCACACTGATGCTGTCCCAGGAGGCTAGATGCTAGCCATCCATATGGCGTATCCCAGAGCAAACCTCATCAGCACTCCGCCAGGGGCTGGTAGCATCAGCTGGGTTGGGTGGGGGGCGGAAGTGGGTCATGGCGGGGGCGCTGATGTGATCAGAGGCGACAAACCGAGAGGGTCAGACCTTGATGCACGCCTGGCCATGAACACAACCTTGTTTACTCAGGAAAGACGTTGCACCTTTAGCTGAAAAACAAATCCGAATTGTCACTAAACATGCTACTGGTTAGCTAAATGTGTTAGCAGTTAGCCTAAGACCTGTGCAACTTTGAGACGGCAGTGTCATTTTATTGTTTTTATTTAACCCCACCAGGACTTAAGTCACCCCCGTGGGGAAATAAGCTAGCCCAACATTTTAATTATCAAGCCGCATTTACGTTCCGGGTTTCATCAGGAGTGGGGCGTTAAACTGATTGAGTGATTATCCTCATCACCAGCCTAAGCGTCCGTGTGCGCCTGGTGCGTGTTATGTTGGGGCCGGCCTTCTGCGGAGCGCTGCTGAACTTCTATCTCCAGTGTGTTTTTCAGGGAGGGGGTGCGCTGTCTAATCCTCTCTGCATTCCCACGGACTACAAAGGAGCAGCACTTTAACAGTTTATTGCCAGTTCCCTGTCCATTCGGGATCTTCACCACAGGAAATGTCTCTACTTTCCTGCACAAAAGCTTGCACAGTGTCTCATGTTCCGCGGATCTGTTCACTATGGGTAAAGTGGGGATGTAGCTGTTCTGAATTAACGTTGCTTACAGCCATATGTTGGTGTTTCAGCTAGAGAGGCAGATAAAACAGAGTATAGAGTTACAGTGTTTTTGTTGGGGAGTAGGAAAAAAGGAGTCTGTCTTAATAGATCAAACAACAAGTAAGAGTGGTGCTTTTAAGGTGCAAAAACGAGACTCTAATTTGTGGAAATACACCTTTTATGATCGGGACAAAAAATCCTTTGCATTCAGGTATTCGGTTGCAGGGATACTTTTGATACTTGTTCTGAGACTGTGACTGGCAGAGGGAGCAGCGGCTCTCAGGACGCGACCGTGTGTGTGCGGCGGCCCTCAGGACACGGCCGCGTGTGTGCGGCGGCTGTCAGGACGCGACCGTGTGTGCGGCGGCTCTCAGGACTCGGCCGCGTGCGTGCAACGGCTGTCAGGATGCGACCGTGAGTGCGGCGGCTCTCAGGACGCGGCCGCGTGCGTGCGACGGCTCTCAGGACGCGACCGTGTGTGTGGCGGCTCTCAGGACGCGGCCGTGTGCGTGCGGCGGCCCTCAGGACGCGGCCGCGTGCGTGCGGCGGCTCTCAGGACGCGGCCGTGTGCGTGCGGAGGCCCTCAGGACGCGGCCGTGTGTGTGCAGCCGCGTGGCCAGACAGTGCCGGAATGGAGGCGGCAGCCGGCGATTTCTCCTAATCAGCTCAACAATCTGTTTCTGGTCAGGCAGCCAGATGTATTGAGATTAGCGCGTCACAAGAAAGCCAAAGAGGATTGCAGACTCCCAGTGCAGTGCCTTCATCTGTGCTCCTAAAAAGTCAGTATAATAAGTATTATAGTCTGTCACTTCTGTTGCTTGTTTTGAAGGATAAGTAAGGACATTTGCTTGGCTTCAGAAAAGTCAATAAAATGTTGCTAGCATTGTTTGTAGAATAGTGACACCTGGTGGTGAGGCATTAAAAATTGTTGGGTGTAGTATGACTGTAACTGATATATGCTATTGAAGGGTGAAGCACAATGTTCCCATTGCCTAAGCACTATTACTTGGTGTTTCCAGTGGACCGAGCAATTGGTCATTGAGGTTCTACCAGCTGAGCCGTGCTTTTCGGGGGAGGGGCCATTATTCTGCATCACCATCCATCTTCTTTCTATTCCTCCACTGGTCCCTCCCTCCATCTCTCATAATTTCTTTTTACTCACCATCTCACTTTTCAGTCCCATGTGTCTTTGAGCCCTTGATTATTGTGTCCCTGGGAGGGAACATTCCAGGGTCTTTCAGTGCCCAGCGCTCACCCGGCCACATCCGGCAGCGGGGGAATCCGCAGGGAAGCAGCAATGTCAGTCCCGCATCTATGGCACGCATGCAGCCAAGGGCATCTGAGCCCATTGCAGGAATCCAGGACGGGCGTGTTCACCCACAGCCTTACGGAGAACTTTTCCAGCGAGCCTTTAGGCGCTCACACGTCTTCTGTGACTTTCTCCGTAATAACTCTCTTACACTCACTTACAACCTCATTGACATACCAGTCATGTTCTGCACAAGGGTGTCCCCAGTGTCCGAGCCGATTATTGTGTCATTACAGTGTCATAGGCATAATTGAAAAGGTGTCGGGTGTGATATCCAGAGGCGTTTCTCTCCATTCCATACATCCTCCGCCAGACTGCGTGTGCAGGGTCTCGGAAGCCAGAAGACCCAGGAAGCACAGGACAGGAGGCCGCTGTAACACACACCATCACAGACCATGGAGAGCTTAGGAGCAGCCACCCATCTGGCATGGACATAGGGAGACCTTCACACACAATGCCCAGGCGACATCTGACACAGGTGTACAACATTTCAGCATAATCAAGAATGTTAAAGTAATATACTCATTCATCTGTATACTGTGACATAATTAGGATGCGGACTCAAATGGACAATGCAGGCTGAAATTCAAACCCCATCTCTATAAAAAATACTCAAAAACACCTTAAAAGTAATCCAATGTCTTACAACAGAGCATATCAGGTAAAAGTGTAAAATGTCAAATTTGAAGGTTTATCTATAAAGAAAAGGAGCAATTTTAAGATTAGGACTGAGGGCTTTGCAAAGTGCAGAACTTCCACGCTATAGAGTGAACAATGGAGATGAAGGGTATATTATAGGGGATTGAGCATGAAGGACTGTTGGGAAACGATCCGAGGTGCTGTTCCAGGGGGAAGCCTGGAATCACACGTAAAGGGCCTAAAGTCTCACCATCCAGTACCCTGAGAAGATCCTACACCCACAGCTATCACACAGAGTATCACACACGTGTAGGTGATGCTCCTGTTTATGCCGATCGTTAATCCTTACGGGCAGTGATCTGGGAGCTGGTGGTTAAATAATGGAAACTGACTAAGGAGAGCTGCTGTTCTACTCTTCAGTATTTATTGGGCTGATATACAGCTTTGGGTAAATATACTTGTTATATAACCAAGTAGATATAAGAATGAGGAATGTTTATGACATCACCCATTCTTTTGTTTGCCTCCTGCAGACTCATCGTCGAATTACATTCGGCAGCTCGAGACGAAAGTGCGGATTCTGGAGGACGACAACAACAAGCTCCTGTCTCAGGTAAGACCTTCAAAAGAGCTGAGGTGTTTCTTGTTGCCCCCGGCGACGTTAACTACCCCCTGTGACCTGTGATCGATTCCCGTCCCCATCAGTCTCCAAATGCTTACCGGTGCCACAAACGCCCAGCGGAGTGGAACCCAGGTGGCTGACGGCTGCATTTCCGAATCTTTTTGTTAGCGTGTGTGACTGAAAACCCGCTGCTCTAGTGTGACTCACACACTTGTTTCCGAGGAAAACTTACTTCAGCCTGGAAGTACAACAGCAGGTCACCGTCACGGACGCCAGCCCAAGGTTACATCACAGTGTGAGTGTGACTTAAACTGCCGTCTGACAAACAGCAGGCTTTTTTGGTGAGTCTCTGGCAGAACCTCAGTGATGTCTAAATGTAGGCCAGATATATGCAGATTTCTCTTCTGTTGCTGTTTGTCTGCTCTAAGGAACGTGCTTCCTGCTCAGAGGAGAAGCAGCGCTGATCTTTATTGGGTTTTTTTTTGTTAACGTCACTTTTCATCGCTTTTAATCGCATCACGACTAAATCTGTGTGGAGGCAGGAAGCCTGACACCAGGCCATTATAATCCGCACAATTACGGAAGTGGTGTGTAATTAGTCTTCCAGAAATGTACAGGAACAAGTCGAAGCTGTTCTGTGGTCGGAATCGTCCCGTACTTGAATCTGCCATCCAAGGAACGGGTAGTCGAGGAGTTGATGTCACAGGCTTGGAATTTAGTTTGACTGGACTTTCCAGAGTTGAGTACCGTCACTGAAGGTCGGAAGGTTGTTAGTCATCCCTGAGATGCTTGGGTTGGATTTGAGGCCTGCCTGGCGTTCCGCACCTCACACTCTCACGTAGAGTAGTGTTTGCCCTTTGCCCTTCATGGTGGAGAAGTCTGTCCGTGCGTGTCTCTGCTATTCATACAGCTATGCAACACGTTGGCAAAGCGACGCCTTGCTGTATAGGTGGTCTCTGCGCACCTTCACGCCGACGCACCCTGAGAGCGATGCTGGTGCCTCAGTCATAGCCGACTCACTAAATGAGCCAGCGAAGAATGCTTTCCTCTTCGTTAGAAGACGCTGAATAAGACCCATGTGGGTTAGGCTGGCGTCGGTGAGCGCCTTGTATCGACACCGCCGCGACGCGCTGGCGGTCCGTTTATGGTCTGGGCTCTTTTTAATGACTGGTTTTGGAGACTGCGGATTCCTCGGAATCTTTTTCCAGCATTTCAGTATGCAAGCCGTCCATGAATTTTCTGTAAGTGATTATCCGGTACAGCGTGATTCACAGTGTTTCTGGAGGCCATCAGGGATGGGATTTCAGTCAGTCACAGGGCACACACGCGCACATATCACACATCAGCGGTGATATAAGACACACAGACGTGTTTTTGTATTACCGGTAGCTAACCTGAATCCCAAGAGGAAACCCACCCGAGCATGAGGAGAACTTGCAAACTCCGCACATACGGAGCTGAGGGTGGGATATGAACCCACAACCACTGAAAGGTCACAGTGCTACCCAATGAGCAATCACCCTACTAGGAACTGGGGGACGTGTGATTGGGTGTGTTTCATTCAGACAAGACCCAACCAGCTGGCATCCAGTCGGAGATGATAGTGGTGTCCCCTGGTACACAGGTCTCCTACATGTGAGTTTTATTGCATTATCACAGCAGACACTAGGAGGCGCTGCCTTTCTGGTGATTAGCGTCCCACTAGACTCTAGCTGGAGAAAAGAGGGCATTCCAAGTGCCTGTCTGTAACGGCAAGATGGCATTTTGTCGGCAGGGGGGCTGTCATCCAGGGATCAGACTGGCTGTGGTTTTCTGCCTGTTTATCCACTTAAATCTCTGTAGCCCCATGACACCCTCCTGTTACAGGCTTCCTAAGACCCGGTCTTAGACGGGAAACCAGAAGGCTGTACAGCTCACCTGCTTAGGAAGGGCTCCTTGATAGCCTGGGTTACTCCATAATACATAAGCTGTGTGTGAGTAGACCGCTGTTCAGGGTGGTTTACACAAAGTGCCATTGCACCCATTACTTATTCATATAATTCCTGGGGCGGTTTACAATCAAGTATCTAGTGGCACATGAAACACGGGAGGACACTGATGTCACGGGGTGGGGGGTGAGGTCAGGCCACCTGCCCTTTCGTTCACCTGTTGCCCAGTATTAAAGCTGCAGAGCAGCCAGACCTCATCCCGTTTCCCCAAACTCTTTATGTCACCAAAGCCACAATGAAGCCCATCTCTGTCTTGCTCGGCCTAATGTGTCCCGAGCAGATGCAGTCTCTCACAGAGCAGCCTTTTCTTGCTTAGGGGTTACACTCCATGCTGAAGCACTGCTGCAGAGCACAAGCCTTTTCTCCGGTCACGACGTCTGGGTTGTGCTTTTGTTGCTCTTACCTGAAAGCAAATGCCCCTATATCCCTCAGCGGTGTCTTTCCGGTTGTGCAGTTCAGTGCTTTTGCCCCCATCCTGTACCCCCCTCCCCATCCCCACCCCCAGGCTTCAGGTAGAATCGCGTAGCAGCAAACCATCTGCCCCCCCCCCACCACCACAGCCGCACCGCCCTGGTTAGCCAGTGATCCGCAAACTCGCCACGCACAGCAGGGGGCGCCGAGGAGCTTGGTCAGGCTGCGCAAGGGCAGCGACGCATGTCACATGACGGGCCGGGATGAATGATTTACGGCGCCCCCCGGGGGGGGCTGAACCCACCATCTATAATGCATGGCGGATACAGTCATGTGCGTAAAGAGAAAAGAGCCGGCTGAAACTTTAATGCGTCGAATTGTGAGCTATTTTTATTTGTTAAAAATTCTAGCCCCTGTTACATCACAGAAGGAGCCGGCTGAGGGAGATGACAGCAGATGGGCACGTTCCCCCTACGGCTGATTTCGGTGTCCCGTTTTACGTTGCCGACGGATGGTCAGACAGTCTGGAGGGATGAATTATTCATGGCTATGATGTTTAGGCATTTGCCAAGCAGGCGTGAGAGGATAAGCTGAGGTATTGCCTAGTTTGCTGTCTTTCAGTTATGCAACATCCCCCCCACCAGAGCTGATTGTAAACTTATGTTTCCTCGCACCAGCTGGAATTCCTAAAGGAGGAAGTGATTTAATCCTTGGCCTCTTTGGCAGGGCACAGCACAGAAAAAGACCCATGTTGTTCTTATGCGTCCCAAGGCAAGGTCAGACGTATTTTTTATCGTGTGTGAACGTGGCTGGTGATTGGTCAGTTGCCAGCAGCTTTGGTTAATTTTTTGTGCTTGCTGTGAACCGACCACATGATCACATGACAGCCATCTTTGATACCTGTCTTGGGTTCAGCGGTCTCTGGACCGTAGCGGAAAAAAAGAAGTGTACCAGCCGTGAGCCTTTCAGTGCTTGTCAGATTACTGACATAGAGGACGATTCTGTCTCATCCCTGGGACAGCGGCAGGTAACACAGACAGGTAACAAAGCTGTCTTTCTGCAAAAAAAGAGAAAGTGTTTGGTTGTATTTGGAGATGGAGACCGCGTGTGACGCAGTGCAGCACACACAGAGGCACACGTGCAGCTGCGAGCGGTTCGCTGCATGCAGGCTGATCATGTCTCCACCTAACAAGGGTTGAGCACATAAAGAAGAACACATCTTGGCGAAGGTTGATCGGCCTGCCTCTGACTGACCGAATTTTCGAATGTAAATGGGCAGTACTCCTGGTGTCCCCGAAGCTGCTGGCATGCAAACAGAGACTTAGAGACCGTGAAAAGGAATTCAGATATTAACGATGAGACTTTCTCAACAAAAGGACAGGGATCACCTCAGGCTGAGATTCTCCTGTACAAAGTCTCCGTGTCTTTGGAGAGTAACTCCGTGTTCAGCTCCGGTAGCAGCCACTATAGGAGTATGGAAAAAGTGACTTATTTCTGAGAAGGCTCTAAGTTTAATTTCTTGTAACGGATGCGTGGGCCTTTTGTAAAGGCAGCAGGAGGGAATTCGCTCTTTAAGAGTTAAAGCCTCACTGGTGCTTTTGAGGGAGGAACGAGTCCATTGTTAGCAGAGTTTAATGGGTCTTCACGACGTGCCAGGGGGCCCGCGATGCAGATGGATGACAGCCCCATCCCATTAGCCTCCATGCGAGGTGATTAGGATAAACGGGCCAGATCCATTTATAGCCGTGGCAACGTCATTTCCCAATCCGAAGCGGAATGGCCCCGAGCCACAGGTCGCCATGACAGTCATGCTACCGTGGCAACGTCATCCGAGCGGCCTGCCGGACAGGCAGCAAGGGCGCTCTGTGTGTGTGTGTGTGTGTGTGTGTGCGTGTGACGAACCTGCTCATCCTGGATTATTGGCCCTTGGGGGACACAACCTGTGGGGCCCAGTTAAATGAAGGGAGGAGGTAAGTTACTCTGGGGGTAAGTTAGCAGTTTAAATGGAGGGGGGAAAGCTAAGGCACGGGTAGATTGATTTGCATGATGAGCACAGTCATTCGATTTGCCTAAGACTTATCACCAGTAAGACTGAGTTCTGTTGTTTTCTACATCCAAAAAATGCAGCCGGATCTTCATACCCGACCCCAGTATTAATCTTTCCTACCAGCTGAAGCCCAGTTTATTGCTGTTTCCCTTCTTCTGATGCCAAGAATGGCTGCCTTTTGTTTTTGTTTTCTTTTTTTGTTAAATCCATCTCTTATGTTCCTTCAAAAAAGGAGAAGGACTCTTCCAAACCACGGACCCTGATTTCACAAAACACATGATGGGCAAACTAAGGGAATGGTCTGATGGTCTTGAGTGGATCAGGAGAATTAAATATGACCTGGAGTGGACCATCCGCAATGCCAGAATAGACCGCAAAGACCAGCTGGGATCACAATGTGGTGGTGCAGATTCAAGGTGTTTGGGAATGGCCTGCAGGCCGGTACCATCTGCAAAGGTTGGAGGTGTCAGATTACAGCTTCTGATGTCACAATACTCAGGAGATGAATAATGATTCTGCAAGGTTTGAAGCTCATGTTCTGACCCAAACACCAAAGACACCAATGAACCAGAGAATGTGTGATGAACCTGTCTGAACAGGACTTTCAACAAGGCCAAAGCCTGAAAAGCTACCAGTCCTAATGGCATCCCTTTCTGTTTTCTAAGGACGGCCAGTGGAGATAATTCAATGAAAGGAGGAACAATCTCCTTGTCACTCCATTGTCTCACTGTGCTTGGAGGGTACTATACTTTTGCCATTTGCTGAAAACTGAGAAGGTGATATGTCTGAATAACTACCGGGCAGTGGTTATAACCTCAGTGACCATGAAGCGTATGGAATGACTGATCATGGGTCACATCAGCAGCATTGGTCTGGACTCTAGGGACCTCCTACAATTGGTATATCAGAAGGTTAAGTCAGTCAATGACTCAATGACTCTTCATCCTAGCAGGCAAGGTGATGAACCTGCAAGATGATGAACCTGAATAATACCTCAGTAATAACTTCTGCCTAAACATCAGTAAAATAATAACTGCCCGATGGAAATGATCAGTAGATTTGGACTTCATCGAATCCAGATTGTAGGGCTGCTCTGGGGTGGCAGAGAACACTGGATCAACCCTCACAAAAATCTTAGTGTTTTAACTTCTTGAGACGGCAAGTAACGAGCTCATTTGTACTGCAGTACCATGGAAAGTGTCCTGGCAGTCAGTAGACAAACCTCTCTTTCTTCATCTGTCCTCTGTGTAACATAAGTCTATTCTACGTTCCACCTGGAGCAGCGTGGTAATAAAAAAAGACATAAGCTTACTGAAATCTTTGTTATCCACCAGCATTACAAAAATAAACAATTCCTGGCACAATCTGCTCCCTTATGAAATAAATCCATTATAAACAAATGGCAAGAAAATGTATAGTAAGGGTTTTCATTTGTGGTCCACAAGCCCCTGGGGGGTCCGTAGAAATGTTTTTGGAGGTCGGCAAAGACCCGGAGAGAGAAATACTAAACCAAACCCCCAGTCTTCTGTTTTTTGGCAGTTACATTATCATGCATTGCTGTTTGGGGGCGTCCCTGCTTTAAGGTTCTGGTGGTTAGTGTATTGCAGGTTGTACAACAGAGGTACAGGCATGCCGTATAAAACAAGAGGATGCAGGATTTAGTGTGACAGTGATAGCAGGGTGCTGTAGTGATGGCTACAAGACGAGCATAGCACACGGCTGTTGTGGGGCTTCAGGAGGTCTCTGCGATAAGGACCACTCTGAATGACAGATCGGCAGCACTCAGATAACATTACTGGGCATTTTACACTTTGCGGTTTGTGATGTACCCCAGTTTGGCACCGTGTAAAGTACTGAATGAATAGGACGTAGAAACTGCATTTTGAAAGTATTTTAGTGAAAAAAAACAGCTCATGTAACAATTCAGAGGTTTTATTGAAATTTTGCATCAGACATGTTGTGACACAGTTATTTTGAGCTCAGGAAGCTCAGTTGAGCCTTTGTGATACTTAACTCCACCCCTCACAAACACAGAACGCAGAAAAATTGATGGACGTCTAATATGTAGCAGATGTGGAGAAATACCATACCCTCCCATCCCTACCCAAACACCCAGAAACTGTGGGCTAAGGCTGCCCTGTGTTGGATAGCTGCCCTGTGTGTGTGTGTGTGTGTGTGTGTGTGTGTGTGGAGGAGGCACTGACGTATATAACAGGGTTGTGCTCATATTTTA
>JABFDZ020000043.1:13779886-13791356 GCA_019775955.2 Pollimyrus isidori
CAGAAACTGTGGGCTAAGGCTGCCCTGTGTTGGATAGCTGCCCTGTGTGTGTGTGTGTGTGTGTGTGTGTGTGTGTGTGTGTGTGTGTGTGTGTGGAGGAGGCACTGACGTATATAACAGGGTTGTGCTCATATTTTACCCTTTATTGCTCTGGCTTCCTGTTTCTTTTATGGGCCAATCAGCAGAATTCCCAGTGGGCCATCCTGGTTGTGAATTGGAGACGAGGGTCGGGAAACACTGTGATTTTGTATTAACACTATAGCTTACTACCCTGCAATTGGTTGGCGCCCCATGCTGGATTGTTCCCTACCTGACGGCAACAGCTTACGGTATAGGATCCGAATCCCCATGATTCTGCATAGGACAAGCAAGTATAGAACATAGATGGATGGACTGTAGCTTAGTCAGTGGTTCTCAAACTGTGTGGCATGCAGGTGTTCTGTAAAAAATGAGTGGGGGGTACCTATGATCTAGGTTGTTAGGGGAATGGAAATGAATACCCTGACTCCAGATGGCAGAAGCTGAGGCTTCAAAATGTCACATTATTGCTGAGGTTGATGAGGGAACCTCAGGCAGAGCCATGATTGGCTAGCTCTTGGGGACACCTTGAATTTCCGCTCACCGGATTTAACTTTTGGTGCATTCTGTATATTTTTTGGAATATACTGAATGGTGCCAGTGTTTTAGTGCTCCTTGTATATGAGTTGAGAGGAGCTTTGAGAAACCAGTCTGGGTGGGTGATGTCTGGCTCACTTTCTGTCTTTCTGTTTTCCCTGCAGTGTAACCCTGGGGAGCTGAGGACCCTGCGGAAAGGCCTGTCTCTTTACCACTCTGAGTCCCAGCTCTCTTCATTGCCCCAACACCAGGACACCCTGCACAACGTATGTACCAGCAGGCAAATGGTCTTACTGTTAGAAGAGAGTGCATTTGGGGGGTACATCTACATACTAGCTATGGTTCACCAGTCCTCAGTGCTCACTAGTATGTTATTGTAGGTAGTATAATATATGTATGACTGCATCATCAATGTCCAGGGACACATTGAGGGTGACTCAAATGTTAAAAAAGGATTAAAGGTCTTATTATCTGCATGCAAGACCCTAACTGCATTCCGGCAAGGGGCTACAGGTCTTCTTCTGGTTGACCCAGTATAACTGACCTTTAACTGTAAATTGAACCCCTACTTCCCTAGTGAAATATAACACTCAGTACAATGATAATTTCAATAGCTACAAGTTAAACACCAGATCCAACTAGACTCAATGGACTTCAGTGTCCTGGGATTACCCTGAATGTATGAGGTACTGATTCCTTTTACCTTTCGATGAAAGATCTGCGCTGGTTTTATTTTTTGTGTTTTCCCCGTTCTGGGGGCCTTCACTGTCAGATAAGACCAAGCTATTTTTATTTATTTTTGACTTGGCAGTACTGGTAACTATACATTTTTTTTTTTTTTTTACATGTGCTGACTTTGGGAAGAAAGGCGTAAAAATATCTGAGGCTGAAAAAATGTGTCCCTCTGAGCCAATTTGGAAAAGATTTAAGTATAATTAGCAGCGGCGGCGGCTACATCTAGGGGGAGCTCCACTCTTTCCGCTTGACATGTGACCCTCCGGCAGCCCCGTGAGGTTGGCACATGCCATCACGTGCCCTTGGTTGCCTTAAAAACAGCCCTCAGCGACATGCACTTAGGACATACTCACACTTGACCCAGTTGCCTTGTACTGTGTCTGAGCACGATTGTCCCCCCTCCCCACTTCCCCGCGGGGCCTGCACTCACGTTGTGGGCCTGAGAACGCTCTTGTCATCACTGTGACATTTTTTCTGCTGGAGAAAAATACAAGAAGTATCACACTTTCTCACAGCCCAGTGGACTTTATGGTTAATGTCCTTATTTTGTGGCTTATTTGAGGTCGTTTTCGGTGTGATGGTACACGGCTCCCATAGAGTTATGCAACGTAGCGATTTTTATTCATTAGTGCTGAATGTAAAAGAATATTTTATCAAATATTGTGTGCTGCATGTAGTTGTTCCTGGATACTCCCATCAGTCCATATTTCCAGGAAACATTGAAGCTCTGCCATAGACCAAAGTGATCTCTTGCCACCACGTTTGTTGCTGTACGCGTCTTTTTTTTTATTATTTTATTTGTAACACAGCGTTGCGACCTGAACAGCCTACCTCATTCGTTTATTGTGGATCCAATTAATGTACATGTGCACATGTGTATGTTAGTCGAGTCATCGACATCAGGTCTGCGTTCCCTGCTCAGGTGTGGTTAGCGAGCACACTGCATGCCTACTGTGACCCAGTTCAGCTGAGCCATTCCAGGGCCCACCTCTTCAAGTGGGCCCGGCCACCAGCGATCACCTTGGCCAATCGAACCGGACCTTGGGGGTAAAACCATTTCACGGTTTGAAATGCAGCAGAGGCGTAATGGCTAAGAGCAGCGACTATCTGAGTGACAGCTAGGTCTGATGGCACTCCCTGTTTCCCACGTGACCTGCATTATCCCTTTACCTGCAATTTCCTTTCAACGTATGACTTTCTGGAAGGACTTTCCTCTTCTTCCTTCTGACGCATCTATGATCAGTAGCATGGAAGATACTTTAATCCAAAGCTACATGAATATCCCATGCCTCATTTTAGGTAAAATACTTTAAGGTAAAATACAACAGTCTAGTTAACTGAGGAAAATCGTTAGGCTATCTGCTGTCCAAGGTTAGATGAATGATTTACATGGCAAACAAGTTAGTCTTTTACCAGGGGCTGTGTTGTTAAGTTAGCAGTCCATACAATCGCTCACGAGTCTAGAGTCTGATCAACCCAAAATCCTTCCTGCCAGCTATCATATATACCAGCGCACATGACATAACATACCTCTGTTTGTGAGATTTGGGTGGGAAAACCTGACCTGCTGACTCGGGCTCTAGATGGGTGCCACTGTCTTGACTCCATGGCTTATCGGGGAAATTTGTTGATTGTTGTGACGCTTTCAACATGCAGGTATTTTGGAACGGAGGTTCTGGTATGCACTTCCCTGTTACTGAGTGGTGCGAGGATGAGCGATTGCCCTTCCCACAAGGAGTAATGGATTTTATTGTTAGGTGATTGGCACAGTTTCCCCAAGGTCTGTCATAGTACTATTATCTCCTGACAGCCAGTCTGTTTGCTCCGGCTCTAGGACGTAGGAACTAATGGCATAAACTGAGGCGCTGTTTTCCAGATCATAACAACCCAGGAATAAATACCTCTTCCACACTCTCCAAATACAAATATTTCTCATTTCACTGAGAAGTGTTTGTTTTTTATTTGGCAACGTAATGACACTGAATGATGGGCTAAGAATTAGGCTGAAATGTCTATCAGACGGTTTCTGCTTTTCAGTAACAAAAATGAGGATATCGGACGGCTTGATTTTAAATTCTTTTTGGATGCGTGTTCTACTACTGTGTCCTCGTGGAAATGACATTTTTCATCAGAAGCAGAGCCAGCAGAAACCACAGCTGCCATGTTCTGAAAACACTTTGATTAGATATTATTATAAATATCACTCTTGGTAAAATGTGCTCTTTCCCCAGTCTGTGCTGAGAGTGCACAGACCGACAGTGATCTCTCTTAAGCATGCATTCACATCAGAAATCACTCTTTGCATTAACTGCAGTTGCCTTTTGCGTGCATGTGGATTGGTAGAGTACAGCCTTCCGGCTCATATGTGGTTGCTGCGTTTCATCTTTCTGTTTTTGATGCAGGATTCGATAAAAAACAGAGAGAAGAATTCTTCAATTATTGTGAAAATTCCTGGGTTATTCATACCCTTGGGCTGCGTGTTCAAATCATGCTGGTTTCTGCTCCATGTTCATTCCTTGCTTAGCATGTATAGAAGGGGATTAGTGTAGACTATTTGGGAAAGTGAAAAGCTGGTGTTAATGTTAGCATGAAGCTGTCGTCGATGAATGCAAAAAGGCCTGAGTCAGGTGAAAATGCTGGTCATCATCTTCCCTTTGCATCCACTGGATCCTTTGCTACTGAAGCCACCATCATCCCAGTCTTGGGGATTTAGCAAAGGTGCAAAATTAATGTTTATCTTTTTCCTCATCTTATCATCTTTGCACTGATTGGCTAGAGCATTGTCTGCACATGTCGAAAAGTTATCATGAGAAGAAAATGGACCAGGCAAACCTCCTGAACTGAGTGTGTAGCTGACCTGGTCCCACTGTGCGGGGTGAGACCTCTGATTCTTCTTTCAGGCCTCATCTGTTATTCAAATTAAATTTAAAATATGCACACACTCCTGCAGTGTGGATAATTACATGTAACGGATCATTGAAACAAATTACAATAACAATTCCAAGTCATCAGATATTTATTATTTGCTGAGTAGCTTTTTTTTTTTTTTTTAAATGCTCGTGTTTAGCCAAATAGCATTTTAAACAAACAAAATGTTTGCTAAGTAGCTATAGTTAGTAGTATTGCTGTAGCTGCGTAGCATGACCACATTTTTAAGTGTTAGTATTGGTGAAATCGAATAACCCTGCTAACAATAATGTTAATGACGTGCTGAGCTGACAAAAGGCCAGCTTAGACATAGATTGTTAAACAGTAGGCTCGCCTTTCCGTTTAGTGCTGTGTCAGTCTCACGGAAAACATGTGTATTTATTTAATTGAGCACAGAAGAGGTCAAACCTTCAACTCAAAAACATGATAGCATAGACTCCTAATGCGGGCCCTTGGAAAACAAGGACAGCTGGTTCTTCTTTGTGCAGGTGGCAGTTATTGTTGCTTGTCCCTGCAAAGAGCAGCCAATTCCGGCCTTGGTGACGGAGCGTTCAAGACGTGCCGGTTCATAAAGTGCTAATGCTCCATGATTTCTGAGGCGCAGTGGATGCTAATGACCCAAACGTTGGTGCCTTCGGCAAAGTAAGATCCTGTCGTATGGATCGCAGTCCTCTACCAAAGCTAACGTCCCGCCGGCCACCGTTAAAGCCTCTCTTCACTGAGATAGAGACCCGTTGTCTGGAGGTGGGGGATGGCAGCCATTAATAGGTGTCTGGTAACTCGTGGCCTGTATGGTATGCGATAAGCTGTTTAGCAGATGCTGAAACGATGAATGGGCATTTTGTTAGGTGCTACTCAGTGGTTCCACAGATGGTTGCCTTCTGAATCACAGGTGCATCTCCCTACTTTTGTCACCTGCCGCCGTTTCCATGTGGCTGTGAACAATGTTCAGTTTTTGAGACTCTTGACTGCTAGAGGTATTCATGGAGCTTACAGGCTGTATGTTTCATGCCCTGTCAGCAAAATGTTATGGCCATTTAATTTGAAAGCCTGTGTTGTCCTGTTGTTCTGTCCTAGAGTCACGTTGGGCTCACAGGGCGGGGAAATATTTTTCTGCAATAACAGAGCAAAATAATGCACTTGCCGTTCAGCTTCCTGATTCGGAAGAAGGGGCCCCATCATAGGCTCCCAGGCACCGGTACTGGGAAACAGCCCTGTTTACCCTCCTGAGCCAGTTGGTTTTGGCCAATGGAACGGCATGTTCTACAGGAGAATGCCAGGGTCCGCACAGAGGTCGCTGGGGCCACCAGCAGCGGAATGCCGGCCAATTGTTGGGGATTTAACGCTAGACTAGGACGTGAGGCCTACAGCCAAACAGTGCCTGATGCTGTATGAATGCCTCTTTGTGGAAATGCGCCATGCGGTGCCCCCTGCTGGCCAGTGCAGGGAATGTGTTTGTGTAGCGTGGAGGATTTTGTCAGAGCAGATAATCAGCCTTTTCGGGAAACGAACTCAAGGCAAACCACTGGAAGCTGACTTCATCCTAAATTTGCTTATTATCTAAGATTTTATTTTAATTTAGCAAATGAAAAAATAAATGTTAAAACTCTAAAAACACGTTTTTCTCTCAAATACTGCCTTTGGGAACTGATGTGAAAACAAATGATTTAATATCATTCTTTTCATCCGTCAGATTGGACTGGGTATGAGGCGTTCAGATTGTAAAGTCATTTTTGTGTTGCTGTGAGTCATGTGATGAATCAGGCGGATTGGTTCTTGTCAGGCAGCCCGTCATCACTTTCTGCGAAGCCGTTTCACTTGAGAGACAGACGTTCCCTCAGCTTTGCTTCTGCACCTGCTGCTTTTGTACCCTCCCTTCCAAATCCAATGCTAACTCCATAGCAAGGAGCAATTACCCACTTTAACAGGCCATGTCTTGTAAAAGAGTGTCGGGGGCTTCCTGCATCAGCAATGATGTTTGTTTGTGGCTCGGTGAGAGGGATCCAGTGTGAGGGGGCATGTGGTAATAAAGCTCCTCCCCCACCCACAGGGCCCCGCCCACATTCCTGTGAATGACTCCTCCCCCACGACCAGCTATCACCCTCCAGTACAGAAACCAGAGGCCGTGGTCCATGCCATGAAGGTAGGCCCCTGTGAATATGTGATACTTACCACAGGTAACACACAATGTGGATAATCTTCAGCTTGTAGTGAATTAAATTCACCAGACTTTTGCACGATGTCATTGTCTAACTAAATACCTACATATACATGGGCCATTATTCAGCCGTTCATCAGTTCTGAGTGTACAAACGTTTTTATATTCACATTTTTTTCATCTAATATTTGTATAATTGACTGTCACGCTGCTGTTTCTGTCGATGCACTCAGCCGAAGTAGAACTCGTTCTGGTTTTATTGCTTCTCGAGGTGTCTCAGTTGTGTCATATCGCCACCTGGCTTTCATTTCCCTCAAAGGTCCTGGAAGTCCACGAGAACCTGGACAAGCAGATTCCTGACGATTACGAGGAAGACCTCAGCGAGAAGGAGAAGGCAATCGTCCGGGAGATGTGCAACGTACGTTGGTTATAACTCTTCCTCATCTTCGCCACTTTGCTTTTCACCTGGATTCATTTGGTCAGCACTAATAATGGTCCCATACTAACAGAGTATCGACTGGGGGAGGGGGGGGGGGTTCCCTCTTTGAGGGACCCTGAAGTGGGACACCCCTCCCATGCCCGCGCTGTAAATAAATGCAGCCATTCTCTGAGAGACGATCCCTGTTACATGGCACAATTAAAATACCACGTTGAGACTGATAAAAAAAACCTGTTCACAGTGCTGGCTTGACTGAGGACTGCCCCCCCACCCCAAGCCTGAGACAGCCTGTCCTCAGATGTGAGGGTGCAGCAGGCATAGAACCCCGGGCCCACACAATGGCCCCTTTGTTCTCGCAAACGGTCCACGTTCTCTGCAGCAGACACCATCCGGAGCACGACTTACAAACCCCTCACACATGAAAGCCAGCCGGCAAACAGAGTGATGATTCTTCTGAGCCATCGCTGCCTCAGAGCGTAATTACATCCTTTTGTACCATGCTGCTGCACTCTTCATATTTTCACCGGACTGCCCTTTCCTTTAATTAAAACAGATTCCGTTATTTACTGCGTATGTCCTTTGATATACAAATACCCAAGTTGTCACTAATACAAACCTGAAGAATTACTACCAAACCTTTCTACCTTCAAATACCATTTATACTGACCTGAATCCTTATTATTGAATGAATTAATGTTGATCTTGAGAAGGTAGCAATTTTCTCTCAAGATATAATGGAAACCACATTTAGAGAAAGGAATGGGTTTATAAATCGTGGGGCAGGTCTATTTGTATTTGTCTGATGCATTTTGAGAAAGCCCAGGTTAAGGATCTTTCTTTAGGAATCACCAGAAGGCCCCTCCTGAACTTTGGTCATAAGCGGTGAAGGTTAGCATGCCCTGCGGTGAAGGTTAGCATGCCCTGTGGTTAGCATGCAGTTAAGTTTAGCATGCCCTGCGGTTAGCATGTGGTTAAGGTTAGCACGCCATAACCTCAATATGACCATTGCACATGTCCATTCCCAGGTGGTGTGGCGCAAGCTGGGTGATGCTGCAGGGTCTAAGCCATCTATCCGGCAGCACCTCTCCGGAAACCAGTTCAAAGGCCCTTTGTAGTGGGATGACCCCAGTCTCCAAGGACAGCAGGGGACGGGTATGGGTCCACACACCATGAAATGCTGCCAGCTTACCATGGAGAAGCTTCCACCAAGACCTTTGCTGGATCCTCACCCGCTCAAAGAACGGCTAACACACGTAGCCCATATTACATAAAGAGCCAAATTTTTTTTTTAGTTTCATTTTAATTTACCTGCAAAGTATTTAAAACGGGCACCTAGCTTTTGATATGTGACATCTTCCAGAAGCATACACACTTAACTCCGTTCTGCATTTGTGTCGAACCTTTCCTCAGTGGAGCTGGTGACAGTGCTTGCAGTTTAGGTTTGTACAGTGTTGCGCAGACGCAGTCCAGTGCATAGTCCTCCCAACCACGGAGCAGCATTGTAGCGACGCAGTGAAAATGACATGCATCACTCGTAGTGCGGAGGAACTCATTATTGTGTTGGTTTTCTCCTGGTTGAATAATAGCTAAGGGTTTGTTTGTGAAACCTATGATGATATAGCTCCCTATGCCTGAGAATGAAGTATTTTTTAAAAGTAGAAATCACCTTTAAACAGACGCTTAACAGAAGAGAGCTGTAGTGATAAAAGTGTAAAAGATGTACAAAGCCATAGCGCACTACTTTACCCTCGCTATTTGTATTGTATTATAGGGCGGCCCTATGGGCCGTGTTATGATTCATTGTTATTTTGTATCATGTTATCATTCATTGTTATTTTGTATCATTTGTTAAAAAAGCACATGGGCTAAGCCCAAACCAGGGAAAATGACAAACAAGCAATCAGTAGTTCCTGTATCCCCAGACAAAATTGTTAACCAAATAGGTGGGGGACCATGTTCTACCACACTGAAAAGACCGGCAACCACGCAGAGTCAAGATACAAAATGGATTTAATTTTTTCAGGATTGACTGATTGCCCGAATGACAATGTGCATATTGATTCAATCAAGATGACATCATCTTGACTTTTACCTTATAACCTTTTTTTTTTTTGCAATTTATTGTATTGAATATTTTTTTATAATGATACAGAAGGTTGGACATATGCTAGGTTCCTCTGTCCACCTGATTTGTCACTTTATGTCTCCTAAATTAGGTGTAAATGATAGCTATACAAGATAATGCAATATATAACATTTTCATCAAACATGAATGTTCTTAGTGCTTAATTCTCTAGCCACAAACATTATACAGCAGTGTAAAACATTAATTAACCATCGAATGATGCAGCAGGTGGAAGTCATTATTTGAAGCAATCGTTACTTTCAGTGTGGGGATACATGAAACAGTATTGAAAAACAGAAAATCTAGGTATTTCCAGATGTGAAATGTGTGTGTTAAGGACTTCCAAATTAGCGCAATACGTGATCATATACAAATACACTCACATGAAGACATTATGAACCTACTTTGAAAATCTAATTATGGACAAAAGTGACCTTTTTTAAATGATGATTATAAATCTATAAATTTTTATATGATTTGGATACAAAGTGCTTTTAATGATTTTTAACACCATGAAACGTGGCGTGCTCATTTACGGATGAGGCACCGATTTGGAAGCTCCGTTTATCAAGACTCTGTAAATGTGTGAACCGAAACCCTGCATCTGCGATGCTTTGTCAATGCCAACTCGTGCAGAGTAACTAGCATGCCTCTGTACTGTAACCCCTTATTTTTCACAAATGTGTCTAGCTGAAACTGGATCGATATTTTTAGCAAGATTTAAAAATATATGAAACATTGGATAGGCCACATTTAGGTGCTTTTGGAAATAAATACTTCCTTTGTAGTTTGTATATTTTCTATGTCTCAGTAAAGTTGTTGCATAGCCATGCCTGATTACTTTGTGTTGAACGACTACTCCCCCCTGGTGGCCAGACTGAGAATAACCACATTCATTTACACATGGGTGATTTAGGGGATGCCATTTGTGATTTCATTTTATAATGTAGATTTAAAATGTACAAATAGTTGAAAATATGCAGCATTTTAACAATAAAACTTGTTAAAAATATTAATAGGCATTTTTCAATGGCAGTGTGCTGAAGTTGGGTAAAAGCATCATTACTGCTTTGAATTAACAAGGACAGTTTCTGGATTTGGTAAAGAGGCACACAGAAACAGCAGGGCAACATAGCAGGAAGTGAAAGCTTGTTTCACTTAACCAAAAAAGTTCCAAGGGCACAATGGAAAATTAACCAATTGGAATGTAGAGTCTGAACCAATTGGAATGTAGAGGAGGCAGGACAAAAACAACTGATGGTTGGCCCAGCCTCCACCCATTGCTTGAACCCACCTCCACTACAATCTGACTGGTTCGCTTTCTGACCCAATCATTTTTCATTATATAGCTAAAATATGGAATACTTTTGTGCAGGTAAAACTCCCATAAGCGATGCGCAAACAGAACAGCAGACCATGAAAGCTCTTCCAACTGCTACGGGTCACATGGAGCGATCACATTTTTCTGCCCACAGATCACACAGATACAAAGTGAAATGCAAGGAAAAGGTTTTTAATGTGTCATTCGAGATGGACTATTGTACAGAGCCACTGAGTAACCCCTTCCTGGAACAGCTGGACCATACACTGATAAAAGGCTGCAATACTGCCCCCGTTCACATTCTCAGTATTTACAAAAAAGCTTTAGCCTGCATTATTTCCCACACCGATTCGTGCATCTGACACAGTAGTCTCAAGCAAACGTTCTCAGCAGTGTAGATAAACAGTGGTTAGTTTACTGTTAAGATTAAAGAAAAACTTGTAAAAATATATTTCTACACTTCAGGCTGCCCTATGGTTTCCTGCCAGGATTCAAACTGTGTAACACAGCTCTCTTTTTTGAGAAATAAAAACGCAGGGGAGGTGTCTCTTGGCCAGGGACAAGGAGGTGCTGCGTGGTGAGAATCAAACCAAGAACGTTTCAGGTTGCCATTCTCACTCGACCAAACCACTGTAGAGTGCAAAGCGGGGAACACAGCATTTTGATGAGGAAAAAAAGTAAAAATTAAAAGTGGTAGAAACAAAAAAAACTACTGGAACAGCTGGAATGACAAACAACCCCACCCTCAAAAAAATAAAATAAAACCCAAATGTGGGGTTTCAGGTTGTTCCTCAGCCTGGAGCCTCAGGATTTGTCCACGGGGGGCTGTGGACATAGATTTTCCCAAAGGGACTCAAAACCACCTTTGGGAGGCAAATCGGACCCGGTCTTGGATCCAAGCCCCCTCATCTCATCCATCCCCCCCGGTTCAAAGCACCAACCGGAGGCATGGGGGGTAGGGGCACCTGGGGTTGGCCCCCAGGAGGGCCGGGCGGCGGCGGGTAGTTGGTCGGCGGAATGCCCATCCCGGGAGGGGGCACAGCGTGGCTAGGTGGCATGCGTGGCGGAGGGTAGTTGTGGTTGTACCCGGGTGGTGGATAAGCAGGGGAGGGGGGCGGAAGGTTAGGTGGCGGTGGGGGGTAGGCCGGT
>JABFDZ020000043.1:13791456-13802649 GCA_019775955.2 Pollimyrus isidori
GGGGGGGGGGGGGGGGGGGGGGGGGGGGGGGGGGGGGGGGGGGGGGGGGGGGGGGGGGGGGGGGTAGGGGTGTGGAGGGGGCGGGTTGGGTGGGTACATGTGCGGGTTGGGCGGATACACATTCAGTGGGGGTCCATACGCGGGCGGCATGGGGTTGTAGGGGCTCTCCGTCTTCATCATAGACTGCAGGCTCTGGAAGCCTTCGCCCGACATGTAGGAGCTGGAGGTGGACATGCCCATGATGTAGCTGGAGGGCGGGGGTGGCGGTGGCCGGTGTGGCTGAGGCAGCGGCGGCGGCTGGTGGACGGGAGCCGTGTGCGGAGGGGGGGGAGCTGGCGCCTTGGGAGTCTCTGGGGGCTCGCTGGCTGGGGCCGGCTCTGGCTCGGCGGGCGGGGCGGGGGCAGCGGGCGGCTTGCGCTCTGGAGGTAGGGAGGGAGATTGTCAGCCTTCCGATTTCTGGCGCACACAGACACACACACACACACACGCACGCACACGCACACACAAAGCTCCCAAGATCCAAGGTCCCAGGCGTCAGATGGTCACTCCGGAGCACATAATTGAATTGTGGGAACGCGGCCTGTTATCCTGCCTATTACAAGCAGCCTCTGAATTGCCCCTGCCATTTCTTACATCAGCCTTCTGGAACACTCTCTGGACATGAACACAGAGGTAGGGCTGAACCTGCCTGCTTTGACTTTTCCATTGTCACCTTTACAGTATTCTGCTCTCTATCTTCTATTATAAACCTGAATGATTATAAGTCAGGCCTTACGAATGAAAAACACGTTTTTAAAAACAGACAGCGGTTTGGTAATGGCCTGACAGGCTGGTATTTTGCTTGGTCTCCATTCCCAGATTTATCCAAAACAGTGGCCCAACAGCTTCTTTTAAAATAACTTCCCTTTGGGAAAGTGGCAATCCTGCCACCATTCTTAGACACCTCCAGACACTGCCATGGGGCTCTGTCTCGCTGCGCTCCCATTTTGAGAAAACATTTAATGTTTCTTGACAGTACACTGCCCTCTTGTGGATTTACAGATATACTGTTAAGGTAGGGAAAAAAATAACCTGTACGAGTTCTGACACAGGAATAAGCATACACCGGAATGAGACAAAAAAAATGTTTTGGGAGAACACCTGTACTGAAATTGAATACAGTGGTACCTCAGAACTTGAACTTAATCCATTCAGAACTCCAGATCGAATCCTAAAAAGTTTGAGTTCTGATTAAATTTTCCCCATAAGAAACTTATCACAATTTAGTACATTTATCAAAACAGCAATTTGTAAAGTAAGAAAATAAATGTATCCAAACAATGTGTTCTGCCCCGATCGTCCACTCCTTTCCTGTGCCACGCCCCCTCGTCCACCCCGTGTGGAATCCCCTTGTGATCATCTGTTTCTGGTTGTTGTCATTAGTCCGCTGTATTTCATCCGCATTTCAGTTTGTTTCCCCAGACCGGTCATTGTATTGTCCGTCTGCGTTTTGCCTGCCTTACCTGCTTGGTTCAACTTTCAACTTTCAAATTCAAGTTCTAATGAGTTTGAGAACTGAGGTATCATTGTACAGAGTTTCTGCAAAAGCTGAATCATATGGAAAATTGACTTACAGCCACAAAGGGTACACAATTGCTAGGGCACACTCACCTGGTGGGGGCTGTGACGTGGGCAAAGGGGGCATGGGGGTCTCTAGGCGAGGGATTTTTGCACCTATTTGCTCCGGAGCTGAAAGAAAAGATCATAAGTACAAGAAACTATGACAGAAACCTGTGTAAATTGTCTTTTACAAGCTGCTACGCGGTTTCAACTTGTGTCCTAACTTTACCTGGGGCTTTGGGATCCTCCTTTGGAGAAGCAACCTGATGACAAAAAGAAAAAAACAAAAAACAAACTGACATTAATAACTGTCAGGGAAAACAATGATGTCACATTAGGCTCTATAAGGAAGCAATGTCCATCTCCACACAGCAGCCAATGAAGTCCCCACTCCACTGCGGCCTGGCCTGACTCACATGTGGCCGCTTGGTCTGCCGTGGTGGGCTGGTCTGCGGGGACGCCTTCTTGGGGGGTGGGGGTGCCGCCTGGCTCTGGCTGTTGGGGGGTTGAGCCTGCGGTGGAGGCTGAGCTGCTGGAGGAGGCTTCTCCTTCTCTTTCTCCTGCAGCTGCTGAGGGATGGGCTGCTTTCCTTGGGAGTACAGGTCCAGAATCTGGTGGCAGATGTCTGCAGGACCCAGCAGAGGCAGCCATTAATGCTGATAGCTCAGAGCTGTTAAAATCTTATATAGCTCTGATTTAAAAGAACCCAGGGTTTTAGTTTCCACTACACTAGCCAGAAGACTATTCCATACTTTAACTACACGCTGCGTAAATAAGTGCTTCCTTAAATTTCTTTTAAAATGTTGTCCCACTAATTTACACTTACGGCCACGAGTTCTAGTATTTATACTAATATTGAAATAGCCATTTGGCTGAACAGCATCCAGACCCGTTAGAATCTTATATACCTGGATCATGTCCCCCCCTTAGTCTCCTTTGCTCGAGGCTAAGCAGATTCAGCTCAGCTAACCTCTCCTCATAAGACATTCCTCTGAGACCAGGACGCATTACAAAGAAACATGTTACTATCATTTCACTACTTTTGGCAGTAATACGTAATGCAACTAATTACCTATTCAAATTAAATAATGCAATTAAATTTTTATTGACTCGTTATAGTTGTGTGATTATATTAGAGGAATGTCCTGTTTATGATCTACTGCTGTCCAAATTTATGGTGGCGCAATGAATGGGTGATTTTAGGTACAACGATAGTATAACCGTCACATTTTATCAGTCTCGCACTACCCAGACAGCACACATGCATAAGCACGATGTCCTTTAGAGGACTAAATGGATTGTGAACTTTTAAATCCCCGTGATGTGCATGTACTGACTTGGTGTGGATGCATTAATATGAGAACTGAATAACTAATTACTTTTATATACAGTAATTGGTAAAGTAACCAAATTACTTTTGAATGAAGTACCTAGTAACTAATAAGTTTTCAGTAACTTGTATAACACTCAGCAAGACACAGTCCACCAAGTGAAACTGCCATTAAAGATACAAGTCTGTTGAACATGGTACAAAAAGGCAATTTGAATATTCCGAACCTCTTACTGGACCTTGATATGAACTAACATGACTACGGCAGCAGGGCTGCTTGGTGAAACAGACATGGAGTTTCATCTAAGCACAGCTACTGTACCAAGGTTCCAAGACCGGATCGCGTGGTACTGACCCTCAAGCAGCTCCACGGGAACGTCCTGGACAAACTGCTCCCACCAGCGACGGGACGATTGCTTCGAGGTCCACTCCTGGATGTCGAACTTGCAGAGACGGCCAGCCAGGTACATGACTGCCACAGCAATGATCTCTGGCTCCCACTGGAGAGACAGCATGGTGCACAGACTGGGCAGGAGACAGAGGAGGAGAGGCATTAGAGACGAAGGGGTAGGGAGACATGGAGGTGCCCCACACACACACAGCACCCATTACACAGTAACAACTCATGATTAGAAATGCATGAGATCAGAGGCACCGTAAAGTGGGGGAAAGTATGGACAAATCCCAGGCACCCTGAATGACAGCGGCCATAAAAAAAATTGGAACATGATCTGATACGTCTGGGTTGGGGCCCAAAATAATATGCTTTCATGGGACCCAAAATCTTTTAGTGGCACCCCTGCATGAGATTTCAGTTAACATATCAGTGTCGGAATTCGTTAAAAATCAAGACACTGACATTGGTCCGATGGTTCATTCTTGGACAACATTCCTAATAACTAATATACAAACTTTGCAGCATCAGAACTAAATAGATAACTGAAATAACGCAGTTGATTGCAGTTATTGGTCATTTTAGACAAAAAATTTCAGTATCAGTCCATATGGGTGCAGCTCCACTCATGATTTTAGTCAAACGGCCAACCTGTCATTCACGAAGGTCCAGGCCATCTGAACCAGCTTCTGCACTTTACTTTTGTCACCTAAACAAAGACAGAAAGATGATCAGGTGGCTTGGCTTAAACGGCTGCTTGTTTCTAAAAGTAATACTGCAAACGCAGCTTGGGATTTTAATACCTTTGAGCTGTTTAGCATAGCGCAGAAGAAACTGGTACGGGTGTTCCACTTGCAGGTCAAACTTTATAGTCTGCAGAAGTATCCGCTCCAGCACCATCACCTCCTCCTGTCGAGCAAATGCAGAGTGAGAAATGCAGCAGATCCCATAGCGTGCTAATCTCCCGGAGCTCCTGAACCGGGGATCGGGCCGCCACATAGAGGTGCCGGCGATCAACTGCAAAACTGACTGAGCTGCAGAGTGCAAACCAATCAAGTGACCAAGGTGAAACGAAGGTAACAGGGGGGATGTGATCATGAAACATCATGAGACTGGCCCACCTCAAAGAGGAGGAAAGCCACAGGACATTTACAGGAGATCAGGCAAGGACAGAAACCAGAAAGGAGAAGGTCGTCACATCTCCCCTATCTGCCTGGGGGGGGGGGGGGGGGTGGCTGTGTAGCTTAGTTATTTCCCTTTTCCACCACAAATGATTCAGCTAAAGGAGGTGCAAGGAGCTGAATCAGGTGTGTTAAATGAGGGGAAACCCAAGAATGTGTATGGCTCCGGCCCCCCAGGACTGGAGTTTGACACCCCTGCACTAACTCCTACTTATACTCAAAATCAAGCACCTTCTCAGCTTACTGGATCACCACACTGACCCTGCCAGGGCTTGAAGTCAGGCACTGGCCTAGACTGCCCCTGAGGTGCAGTACAACCTTTAATCAGTGTACCGTTAACTGGGCCACTGCTACACGAAAAGCTGGTCTTGGTGACTGTGACAGGCATCTACAGTCAGTGCTGAATATGCATGGCTCCGATTTGCAGTTCAGGGCATTGCTGAAAATTGTAGAGGTCTTAGAACTGTGCCTAGTTAAACAACTGATGCAAACACAATACTTTCTCTGATGCATAAAGAAGCTGTTCATACCGACATTTTGCCAATTTATGAAAAACATCTTTGCAACTGCTCTAGTACAATCCGCCTAAATACTAGATTAAAATTGAACTGAACATGAAACTGATTCCCTTAAATCAGTGTTTCGCCAACCCAGTCCTCGAGGACCCACAGTCAGCCCGCATTTTTGCTCCCAGCTCCCAACACACCTGTTCCAGGCATTCAGTGAATCTGATTGGCTGGGAGAAGCATGGGAGCAAAAATGTGGACTGTCTAGGGATTCCTTTGGACTGGGTGAGGAATCACTGCTTTAAATGTATTTGATAAATATAATGTAAATCCAGAGAACGCTTATTTGAAATGATTACCGAAATGCAACATAACAGAATCCAACATAATTTTCTTTCCCAGCTAACAATTTATCATTTAGGAATGTTCGCGCAACCCAGGTGTTACGCTAGTGTTACTTTGACACTAGTATTTGATAATGCGAACTTAATTTATTATTTAATTCCTGATTGGCTTCCACCCTGATGTCTGACTGTAGGACAATCCTAGACCCTCATGTTTTAATTTCTGGTTCCCCAATATCAAAGCCCTGAATCGAGCAGTTTGTCAGCCGGCGCGCCAAGACACCATAAGGACAATGGATAGGGTAGACTGTGACCTGACCTTGGGGTCATCACCAAACTGGGCGAACTGCACGTCGTTCAGCAAGCTCCGTGCCGTCTTGATGATGTCCTTGCATTTCTTTGGTGTTTCCTCCACTTTGCCCGCCAGGAACAAGCAGCAGGCTCCGGTCACCTGCACAGAAATGGCACCAGCGGCTCAGCAACAGCTGGGGGCGTCCAAATGCAGAGGGACTGAAGGAGAGACAGGGTCGACAGCACACTTACATATCGGGGGAACTGCTTGAACGAATGGAACATGTAAAAGCGGTGGAAGTAGATGATGCCGGTGGCCAACGTGTCGTAATGTCTGCCGGGGAGGTTAAGGACATCACTCTTCTGAAAAATGAAGCCGGTGTGTTGTTTGTCACAGGTTTTATAAAAAGGGCCAATCGATAATCAGGCCACCTGGTGAGATTTACATCACTATCATCAGTAACATTACAGCAGCAGGTATTTGAGAAACAGTGTGGCTATATCATGTAGCTCATTATAACTCAAAACGCTTAGTGGTGCCCCCAGGACCAGAGGAACCTGAAGAGAAGAGGTAGAACAATTCAGTGACACTGTAAAGGATACAGGCCAAGCCGGGTGCCCACGTCAAATATGAAGCGGGCCCCCTCACGCCGATAACGAGCCTCAGTGGCGGGGTCCAGCCCCTCGGACTGGGACGGCGTGTGGGCCAGGTCCTTCTTGTCCCAGTACCAGCATGGCTTGATGTGGTCCAGACTTGCGGCTGAATTACCAGGAGTGGAGTTCTCCTTGTTCTCCTTCATCTGGCGGAAAGTGGGAACCTCCCCAGGGCTGGTTGGACGTGACCGTCAAATCTACTCGGCGAAAAACATTGGGACAGGGGCATTAAAACATACGTAATGTAACAGATCCGTATGCACCAGCAAGTACGGAGCAGGGGCAAAGACAAAAACACCAAGAAAGGTGAATCCTGAACTGGATATAGTGCCAAAATCACTACAAATCTCATGGCCAGCCGATTTGGGCCCAGAACCTCCTGACCTCCAACAGGTTCTTTACATATAACTGGACCCCTTGAACAGCAGATCATGTTAACATTACATCTGTACACCCATCCTCGATCCTTAGCCATGCACACAGTGAAGGAAATCTTTCAATCAACGAATACAGAATAATCTAGGAGTATACACTAAACAAGCTTTGCGATGCCTGAATCGCAACTCTGTTACATATTTTAATCTGGTAAAACGCAAGTGCAAATCCCAGCAAATATATAATTTCCCGTTCTTGACAACTTTTAGATGAATCAATGATATGCAGATTAACCCACGTATAGGTTGCTTAGTTGCGTATGCGATTGCCGTATACAGGCTCATAATGACACGAAAAGTCAGTAACACAAAAAGAGGTACAAACACAACAAAGCACAGGTGGCTGTCGAAACGTTACACATGAGAATAAAATATTCACCAACGGCGTGTAACTGTTTTATGTGATGTGGATATTTACTTGCACAGCCATCAAAGTTACCTCCGCAACAACGAAACCGTCGTGTTGGGTAGTTAACAGCACATCTTTATTACAAAAACTGAGAAAACAAAGTACTAGTTTTCCAACACTTTTGGTTCTGTACTTAAAACGACTCACCATGATCATAACCTGGCTAATTTTCAGACATATAAATAAAACTACATTCACAAGGCCTTCTATAGACACACTAATATAACGTCAGGATGTATAAAATTCACTCGGCACCAAAAATAAACCAGCACGAGTCTATACTAGTTAGCCTAATATTAGTACCATGACGTCCAACATGATGTCGCATATCAATGAACTCCTTAGAAGCCATTAACCGTTCGAATCGGCAAAACAAACACGTACCTGGTCCGCGTAAAAGTCGACAAAGAGTTACGCGGGAGGATTCGAACTCAAAATGAGAGGAAATGATCACTTAGATGGAGTTTAGTTAAACAACAATGCACCTCATCGATCCGTAGGCACCGCCATTTTGCCTTTCTACGTCATCCTACCCAGGGAGCGATGTCCTTGATTGAAGTTTTCGTATAACAAATCATCATTCGGGATCATGGAAGTCCTGCTTTGTGATCCCGCCTACTCATGAGAAACAACCAATTAGCAACTTGACAAGGCGCAAGTAGTACAGGACTTCATAACTGACTCATTGTCAGTTTCAGCCTTAACCGAATAATGGGACAAGCGATAGGTAGGAAAGGGAAAAACGAACCCAAGTCAGATTTAAGGATAGAAACTAACTGTAATCGTTACATGTGTCGGCTTGTCTGTTGATTTCACTATTACTTGTTTGACCAATTACAACGTAGTGTCACGTGCATAATTGTACGTGTGACGTTGGGCGTCCCAACTCTACGGAAATTTATTTGTGCGGGTGAGTTTATTTTATTTATTTATTAAATTTCCAATCACTTACTAATCCTTCATTAATTTTACGTTTTAAATAATTTCCCCCAAAATGATAGTTGTGGCATAACTACTATAGATAGATAGATAGATAGATAGATGACTTCTGTCAATCAATATAAGCATTAAGGGTGATGCGTACTACATTATAAAGGTATCTGTACTGCATTATTGTATGGAATATTATTTAGCACTTCATAACGCATAGAGAATGTAATCATTAGGAATCTATTAAGAAGCTGATGTAAACTGTAGAGACTGACCTTATTAAGTAATTTTAGAGAATGCAGACCATGCAATTACAGCTATGCACAATGTGACGAAAAACAAGTATGAATGAGCACCTTAAGTTGGCTTAGAGGTTTCTGTATCTGTTAGCCATTTTGTTATCCTTTAGTGTATGAATATGTACTTTATTAGTACTGCAGCTTATCACTATGATGAAGGACAAATATCTTATTAACCCCCTAGCCAAAAAATCTGCAACAAGCAGAAGCTGCCAGGATTTGCTACTGATGGAGGGGATTCGCCTGAGTTCACCAAAAGGTCACGGCTGGGTATTCAAAAAAAAAAAAACTGAGTAGGGATGGTCACGCCATCGTTACGTTCAGCCCAGGCACCAAGCTGAAGTAAAAGAGATGATTGACAAACTTATCATATAGGGGTGTGGATCAAGGGAGAAAACAACGATGGTGAATGGTTGAGGGAATGATGATGCTTAAGTGACGGGATATTGTTACACAATGAGAAAATGTATAAAACTGATGTAAAACAGTATTGGTTACACTTGTAAGTGTCCGGACTTGGTTGTAGCGTCATTGTTGCAATAAAGGCTGAATCTGAATATCTACACAAGCAGCTCCTGACTCCTGATTGGCGGGGAAGGAAAAAACAACAGACAAAGAGCTTCATAAAGCAGTCATCATGCTTTATAAATTTATAATGCTTTATGAATGCATTATAATGCAGTATATATGTGTGTTTATAAATTGCTAAAAACATGGCCTTAAGTAAAGTGTTACCATAATTTCTTTTAAACATAACTCAAAGTTCCACTTCACTATGTCTACTAACGTTCTTATTTTCTCAGTTTATCACATTGCTCTCAAAACCGAATGTGAATGTTTATGAACAAAGAAAGATAAAAGTCTAAAACCTATTTGGCAAATGGCTCTAAGTTCAGAAACCTGGTGAGAAATCATTGTTACTTTAAAATTTGCAACATTTGTTCTATTTTGTTGAAGTCTAATAACTTAAAATGAGGGCTTCTCAATTATTAAGTGCACTTTTAAACATCTTTAATAAAACCTAATTTTACTGTATGTTAGTATAAACAGTATTGTGTCATTCTACTTTTCTTTTAGTAAATCTATCAATAGCAATGTCATAATTTTTTCTGTGCTATTCGAATACATTTTAACCCCCCTCCCGGTTGAGAACCACTGCTCAATTAGATTGGTCCAGCATCTCAGATTGGTTTCTGATGTTTCCATTGAAGGCAATGAGTATATTCTCCAGATACTTTCTTAGGAGTCATGTGGCCTTGCTGTCCCTTTCAGCTTCTCTTAGAGCTTGTGCGTGCAAAAAGTAGTTCATGACATGCTCTATAGTCTGTTCCAGGCCACATCTTGCTATATGGACTGAGATCCTCCGTAGTTTGGCACTGGAAAAGTAGTCTGCTCACTTTCTGAGAACTCCATATGGTGACGTCCAAGTGTAAAGACGATTCATTGGTTGCTTGAAGAATGTATTGGCAAAGATGAGGTTCTTGGATTTGCAGAAACTGATTAGTCGCTCTCCAGTCTCGTTTTTACTTCCAAGTCCATATTGGCCAACTGTGCTTTCCTTCTTCTCATTCCCAATTTTGGCATTCTGTTCTTCCATCACCTGTATTCCCATTTGTGTACCTTGGCAGTTTCCTGAATTTGGTCATACAACTTTTCAATTTCTTCTGTGTCCGCATTGTGCTGGGTCACCATCCCATCCCAACTTTCATATTGAGCACATGTCCACCAAAGAGAACTGTAGACAAACGTATTTGTAGTATTCCTCCTGGCCATAAGAGCCAAACTATACCTTTTGATTGTCTGTTTCCTGAACAGTAAACGGTATGTTGGTCTAAAAGTGTTCTAGTCCAGACCATTTAAGTTTGTTAGTGCAACGTGTAAGTGATTCATTTTCATCTTAATCACATCCATCATTCCTTGTTTCATACTTCATATGTTTTGTGTTCCTGAGCTTCTCCTTTCTTTGCAGCTTCTGATTTTCATCCCTGGTTTGGCTGCATCATCATCCTGATGTCCAAAAGGCTTTGATCCATAAACAGTGGTGCTCTGAAGGATCCCCATCTTCAGGCAGCCATATTGAGTACCTTCCCCCCTGGGGCCACCTTCCATCACGGTGCTGCTATTCGCTCTTGTGTGCCTGTCCGTGAGGGTGTTCTCCATTTTTTTCTCCCGTCTTCTGAAGTAGTGTCACTGCGGTTGTCACCCCTGTGATCATTCTCTGCTGGCACAGTCCTGAATCACTGCTGCCCTATGTAGGTGATCGGTTCTCTCTGGCACCTCTGCTAAGACCTATTTTCCAAGGTTGACCCTGATTGGAGCTGAAACCGGCAGGCATTGTAGCGAGTAGCTTCCTTCATACACACGGGCCTCCTAGCCCTGACAAGCACAGTAGCATGAGGGGGAATGAGAGGAATGTAAAGGGAACCACAGCAGACATTTGGCACTGGTTGTTGTCCCAACTATTTTTCTTTTGTGCATGCAGTCTAACTATGTGAAGTAAATAGAACTTTATTGTCATTCCATGCCTATGCAAGTGCAGTGCGTAGCGGGGAAAAAACAGTATTCTTTCAGGATGTCAGTGCATCATGCGCATATGACTACATACAATGCAATACGACCTGACACCCGGTAAGATAAATACACACAGTGTAGGTATAAATAATTTAAATACAACATACATGCATATACACTCACCTAAAGGATTATTAGGAACACCTGTTCATTTTCTCATTAATGCAATTATCAAATCAACCAATCACATGGCAGTTGCTTCAATGCATTTAGGGGTGTGGTCCTGGTCAAGACAATCTCCTGAACTCCAA
>JABFDZ020000043.1:13802749-13815237 GCA_019775955.2 Pollimyrus isidori
AAGCTCGAATCATTTCAAATTGGTTTCTTGAACATGACAATGAGTTCACTGTTCTAAAATGGCCCCCACAGTCACCAAATCTCAACCCAATAGAGCATCATTGGGATGTGGTGGAACGGGAGCTTCGTGCCCTGGATGTGCATCTCACAAATCTCCATCAACTGGAAGATGCCATCCTATTAATATGGGCCAACATTTCTAAAGAATGCTTTCAGCACCTTGTTGAATCAATGTCACGTAAAATTAAAGCACTTCTGAAGGCGAAAGGGGGTCGAACACCGTATTAGTAAGGTGTTCCTAATAATCCTTTAGGTGAGTTTATGTATAATGTGATATAACCACAAAAGCCTAGCATTGCCTAAAAAATCTATTTCATAATATTATTTTGTTTAATTATTTCATGTCCATGCTTAAGAGTATGTGTTCAATGATTTATTTGGATTCTTTTATCTTTTAACAGCATTACAAATAATTTATTTATCTCATTTCAATCGCATTGCTTACATAAAAGTTCCATTCCCTTGAAGCACACAGTGGGACAAGAACTGCTTTTTGGAAGGTCTCTGGGGCCTCACTTTATAACATCACATTTACGGCAGGTTGGAAAGAGTCGACGATCCTCCGAACTGAATTTCACTGATGTAATACTTATCTGTAAGCATGACTGTGCCTTATATGTTGTTGTCCACTAGAGGGAGCCATACGGCAAGTAATGCTTATAGAGAAGCACTTCAACCGCGGTAGATGGCCCCTAGAGACGAGGGTTGACCGATATGGCGTGGCCTCTCTATTTTCTTTTACAGTATTTCAGAAGTGTGATGTATCCTGACCGGAGCAAAGCTGTGAGAGAAAATATCCTGCAGCGTTTCCAGGGGCGCTAAATGGGGACCAAACACCTCACTGTCACGTACATCACTGCTCATTCTCTAAAGAGTATACACACACACACACACATACTCTATCTATCTATCTATCTATCTATCTATCTATCTATCTATCTATCTATCTATCTATCTATCTATCTATCTGACACTGTGTGTTAGGGCTCTGTGCCTGATAACGTAGAGCTGCCAGTTGTAATCTCAGAGTCGGCAGAGTGATCTCGCCACTGGGCCCTTCACCAAAGTTTCTCCAGGGACTGGCTGACCCCTGCTTCCTCAATTATACATCGCTTTGGATAAAAAATAATGTAATATCAATTTAGTATTTTTTTTCCACAGCTAACAAGTTTCCATTATAGGAAAGAATATTACTGAATATTCCACACATTCAGAGTGTTGTTTCCCTGATCTTCCCAAAACGTTATTCTGCTACTACTCATACTAAGACTAATGATAATATTGAGAGTCATGGTAGTGTAGCAGCATGGGAGCGTAGCAGGTAACACTGTGGTCGACACCTCTGAGGTCACGGGTCGAAGGCTGGATGGTATATTCGCAGTATGCACATATAGTGCTATTATAAAATTACATTTTTATTATCAAACAATATTTTTCAACATTAATTCATTAATTATGTTTAACGGATGTTCAGGCAATGTTGTCGTGCTGCCACTGACAAGACCTTTGTTAAAATGTAAAATGTGGAAATAGCACTCCATTACAGGAAGATGCTCTCTGTCATCTTTGAGAAGACCTTTACGTAACGTTCACTGATGGCTAGGTTTCTATTGAAATTTTTACTTCACTAAAATGCTTGTAATTTCACAACATGATGACTGTGGGTGTTTTTCTTCCAAAGTAAAGGCAATAGTAATGGTAGAAAAGCCAAGACACTAATGCATTTTAATTCCACTGCTCTACATCACAGAAGCACATGTCTGGGTGGGGGGGTGGGAGGTGATGACCAATAAGGTTGCTGGCTGCAGGCTGCCCCCTGGGCTACATTACTGCAACTGCATGCAGTATTAACAATGATCATGCAACGGAATTGCAGGGCTCTCCAAACAGTTCTGTACGTCCAGCTTTAATGAAGATGACATTATGAAGTCAAATGGCTGTCAGATAATAGACCTACATCATAAAGAATAGAATAGAGGAATTAAAGGGCTTTGATGAACTTCATACAGGAGGACTCATTCTTTCCGCCATGGTGGCAAGGTACCTCTTTCATAATTTATTTGCCCAGAAGTCTCTTTTAATCTAGAGATGTCCACATAGCATATTGTCGGTCTAGATACTTAGTGCCATCAGCAGCGTGCAGACTCCTGGGATTTGAACCAGTGATGTTCTGGTTATGGTATGACTTGCATTGCTGCTGAGTTATGCCCACTATGGTGTGAAGCCTTCACACTGACCGTAGATGGGGCAGCTGCAGACGTGGCATTTTTATGACCAGCCTAAAATTTATTTAGCATCAGAAAACAGCACCAATCACCCGAACATCTGGTTAAGATTATTGGTTAAAAATGCTACCTGTCAAAAAAAAAAAAACACTTTGCACCTCTTAAACAATAATAGGAGGTGAGGTCCTGCTTACTGCAATGCAACGGTCCGTCGCCGAGCAACAATCCCGAGACCAGTACACCCAGTAGCAGCTGTTATTGGTCGCTAAGCAGAGGACCCAAAGTGGCTGCAGGCCAATTAGCCAGCCTTTCAGCTGAGTAATTAGCCAGAGTTGTGCTGTGGTTTTCTAATTGATTTACAGGAGTTGCACCCTCCCACACATCCCAAAATTCTGCATGCTGTGCCAGCACACATTTCGCTACACTGCTTTATAAATTTCCTTCCACTTCTGAAGCTAATATGATGCAGATAAGCAAAGCACTAAGGAAGAGAGCATCTCGTTGTCCAGTTGGATGCAGATCAGCTGTTTCGACTCCTATTGGTCTGTGTGAGTGCCTTCAGTGTACAATGATCCGCATAATTGAGAGATGCACAGTCCAACAAGGAAAGAAATGATCCAGGAAAGGATATCAACCTACAGACAATTTGGCAACTCCAATTTGTTTTAACGTATTTTTGGGCTGCAGGGTCAAATCAGCATAAGCAGAAGACACCCCATGATGACATGGAGAGAACAGGCAAACTCCACACACATGGAGTCAAGATGGAGACTTTAACCCTGGCCCCAGAGGTAAGAGACAACTTCTGCACCAGCATGCCACCCCCCTGTCGCACCATGATGAGCCTAATGAGGAGACGTCCCAAAAGCCCTCGTTCCTGTTGATCTACTAAGTGAGAAAGACAGCAGTATGGATGCCTCTACTACTGTTAATCTGTTACATGAGGAAAGAGTCCAGCTGCCTTTGCTGCTGCTGCAGTCTGTGTTTGCAACACTGTCGTTGCATTGGTTTTGTTTACTTGCCATGAACTTGGAACTCAAGGATAGAGACAACTGTGCTACGACTGGTCACCAAGCACAGTATTATAATGCGTCATGAGAATTTATAAGCTCTGTCAGGCCCAAGGCATGATCCTGCTCTTCCTATTACTCAAACCAGCACATCTGTAGTCCCATGTGATAGTATCCATGAAACAATGCTTTACGATGTGCACACTGGACATTATAGGAATTGTCTTGCACTAATTATTGATGTTATTATTTAGCACCCAAAGAGCCAATGATTCTTAAGATGTTAATGGATTATTTAAACCAGTCATCATAATGCATTATAGATACTTTCATAATACATTATAATGCATTCTTAAAGTATTATTAACATGCCTATAAATGGCTTAACGTGTAATGTATTAAGAAGGTATGTATTGTACATAATAAATGAGAGCTTTATAGAGCATTCATTATGCATAATAAACATGGATAAATTGTGTTGTACTTTATGAATGCATCATAATGCATTAGGCAAATTGTTACCAAAACTCATTCATATCCAAAGCATCTTAATTGCAAAATAACAGGACTTAATAAGTCTATATTTATATCTTCCCTTGAGCTATGAAGCCACATTTAAAGTAATAGTTGACTGTAGATGTATTTCTGCCTATCATTGATATTCTTGTGTAAAATTCAGACGACCAAGCAGTAGCTATTCACATGTAGGAAACCACGACAATGGTGTGTGATTTTTACATGTTAATGTATTAGTTCACTCTGAGAGCTCCGTCCCGTTGGCTTCTCAGCCCAATCGTTTTTGTATACAATGAAAAAACGAAGGGAATTAGGCAAGTCACTGAGCACAAGCTCCATCCTCAGCCTCTCTAAATGTCATTCCGTTACCACATCGATCTCATAAACAGATTTGTCCAGAATGTGAGATTTAGCACGGCATCACCATTTCGCCGTCCCCACTTCACACCTCCTTCGCTGGCTGCCGTTCGTTCCCTTAATCTCCACCTTCGCTGCTAGATATCACAGCACACTCGAGCCACGCACATATGTGCTCAAAAATTAGACTCGCGTTTTGGCCTGGCTGCAAGCACTTATCATTCAGCGCGTGCAGGCACTCGTGAAAAAGTGTATACCAGAGCTGCCTGATGCCTGTTAGGTTTTAGCTGCTGTTAACAACAGTTTAAGAATCCCGGAATAGTGGGAGAAACGATGTCTCTAAAAGCCGTGATGGGCGGGGCTTGTTGCACCCTGTCAATCATCGATTGTTAAAGCCAATTCCAGTTGGGTACTTTGAGATTGGCGATGCATAGAAAGCTCACCATGGAGTTCAAAGCCTCCCATTGTGCCCAAAATTTACCAGAGTACCTATGATCCTTTCTTTCCCGGAGACCTACACGTCTCCTGTTGTCTTCACCCTTACCAATAGATCAGTTTCACCACAGGCAAAGGGCAAAAAACCAGGTGACCATTTGAGAAGATTAGCACTGCTGGCAGTGGCAGCAATAAGCAATAAGTGACAGACACATAAGAGGTCCACCCCAGTTTGGGCTTTTACAATATTCAGAGGTAGAACTGTGTTGTTTTCAGTCAGAGTGTTAATCACGTCATTTATATAATGGGTACATGGCCGTATCACGTTTAAAGCAGTATGCAAAATATGGAGCGCTTTGCAGAAAACCCATCGGGCAGAAAATAGAGCCCAGCATTTAAAAAAAGTAACCCAAATGGACCACAAAAACGGCAAGTCTGCCCTCGAGTAAGGTACATTATCTGAAGTGCTGGATAAATGGATGAAATTGTCACTTTAGATAAAAGCCGTCAGCTTAGCTATAATAAGCCCTGGGAAGAATTAATTGAGGAGATTGCTGGTGTGAAGCACGGGTTTCTGCAAAATGAATATTTTGTGATGTTTGGAAATGGAATACAAATCATGAATTTCCATTGGAAGAAGTATTATAACTCTTAACTTTGGAGTAAGCTTCTCTTACTCAAAAAAAAAGAATCCTGCAGAAGTAATGTCAAAGGTATGTCATGCCATACATCGCCAGAATATTGATTGAAAAAAACACAGATTATCCTGTAATCGATTTCTGTTTATGGTATTGCATAGTGGCTAAGGAGGTGGAAATGTGATCAGATATGTGCACGCTTAAACCCCCCCCAAAAGACCAGCAGGAATAGGAGTGTTTGAAGGGGGCAGGTCTGTTGAATTAGCATGTGTCCTGTGAGTCAACCCTGGAGGCTGCCGCTGGTCCCTCCCCATTCATACCCTGTGAGAGCTGTGGTAGTTGATGGCAACTGCAAAGGGTGGGGCTTAGGGTCAGTGCATAACTGCCCCCCCCCCCGTACACACACACACCTGCTAAAGGTGTTGAGTTCCCTGTAAATCACTTTGGAATGCTTAGCATTCCTCTAACATTGATGTGTGACATTGAAGCAGATGTGGGACCTTTCTTAAAAAATGCCTTAAGCAGAACATCGACTGTATTTTGTGGGGGAATGAATTCATGGCAGACGGGTCATGGTCAGCCAAAAAGGCATTGAATGCATTGCTCCTCATCTCCACCCTTTCTGCTTCAAAAGTAAGCCTGATAACCGCTTGGCTATGGTCACTGATAGGACCCTGCCCAGATGGGCAGATCCCCCAGTCGATAAGGGCAAATTCCTTCATTAGAAAATTAGCAGCCATTTATAAACCTGGAAGCAATCCAGTTTGAAGCTTGTTCAAGGCAGAGGGGGATTTGAACCAGCATCCTCTGGATTCCAGGGCAGTGTACTTAAAGGCTAAGTATCGTACTATGCCTGTGTTCTCGGGGAGATTCACCAGATCCAGATATGGCACTGGAGTTTGCACATGACCATTGCTGAGCATATTGCCATGGATCAGCAGGGGTGACATCCAGCGTGATCCTCCCCAGATGGATGAGAAGACCCCAGTTCTCCACTGGAGACATTCTGTGGTGTGATATAGGATTGGCATTACTGGGCAAATATGAAAAAACATTCCGGGCCTCTCATTGTGCAGTAAGGGTGATCATTGGTCGCCATCCATCGCCTTTCAGTTTACTGGTCTTGTCGTTCCTTCAGGTCTTTGAGATTAAAGTACCTCTGGCGGTTTCACTGTTAGATAAGGACAGCAGCCAGGCGTATTTGAATAATAATGCAGGTTTGGGTTCAAGACAGATAGTTTCCCATGATGTTTTTATCAATAATGGATGCAGAACAGATGGATGGTCTGATAGCATAAGAGCCGCTTGGCCTCCCTGAGTGCAGGCCTCCTTATTGCCGCGTGTCTCATGGGGCCTTTGCTGCCATTTCGCCAGTTGATCTTTGTTCTTTACGGTTTCTGTGACTCTCCTGTTTTATTCTTTTTTTATGAAGTTATTACTGTAAAATAATACCCAATCTCTCCCGTTTCATCCTTTTTCTTCTGAAGTTATTAGTTTAAAATAAGACTGAAATGCCATACTTTCATTCACCCATTGATTTTCTTTTCCCTCCAAATTTGGGACATTATAGTATGCTTCACTTCACGTTAAAAAGATCCCGGGTCTCCATGGGTCCCGACTGCTCTCACCTTCCCAGATCTTCTCTGTAAGATGCAGTACGTCTGCTTCATCGTGGAAAACAAGCATCTACTTGTCATCGGCACCGCCGCTCATCCCAGCCGAAAGCCGCTGCCTCTCCACACCTGGTGCCAAATCTGAGCTCCTCGCGCTCCTCCCGTCTCCGCGCCGGAGCCTCGCCTCGGCGCTGGTGGCGCCCTGCCGCTCCTGCCCGTTCCCGTGTCACGCCGAATCATTTCATTTATCACGAAACTTGAATTCCAGGTGCGTCCATTATTCATTCCTTTCCGAGACAGAAGCCCCGTTCGCTTGTTGAACGTATTATAATTACGACGGGCAACGCTGTGGACGCCAGTGTGCGTCACATGTCCGGCAGCGTTAGTATTGCAGGAGGCAGGCTGGAAAGCAGGACGGTGTTTGCCGAGGGCTTTCAAGGCCTGGGACAATTGCACAAGTAGTCTGACACATGAATAATGCACGGGATCTCTATTAATATGCAACAACTTCGGGTATGGCTAAGCAGAAACACAGTGCATATGACTGCGGTATCATTCGGTGTCCTGTGCTAAGGTAAAGTAGGGGACGTTGAGGTGGGATTACGCTTAATCTGTTTGAATAATGTCCTTCCATGACCATCTGTGCCTCTGCCACGTGCTACAAAGTGCTACAGTCACAGGTCCTTTTGTCTGGAATGAGGTGTTGGTGGTCTGCTTGTTTCAGCCTCCCACCTGACCTGGATATCTATGTCAGCTTTGCCCTGCGGGTCATGATTGGGCATGTGAACTTTAAGCAAACAACCCTGATCTGAACTGAATTAAACTAGATCAAGAAAACTATGCAGCAAAACATATAACTTATACATGTTTAACATCTTAGAGAATATTCGCTTTACGTTTTTGCATTTGTACCCACTATTCCATGCGGGCCAGAGGTGATCACTTTATGACTGTCTCATGTCTGTCTAGAGTTATGTTTTTTTATCCTTCCTGTGTTTTTGTCAGCAGTGTGGAATTAGTGGAAACATTCGCCTAGAATTCAAAGGACTTTCTGATGTGAAGAATGCAAACACGTCGCTCTCAGGCAGCCCAGATCATTCTGAAGTGTGTTTTGGTAGAACCCGTCTCACCACTGCCTCTGCTGTGGGTGTACCGTCACTCTGCGTTAGCAAGGCACGCAAAAAGGTTATGCATGCATCACAAGGGCTTCTGAATCCACCTCTGAGTACACTCTCTTGTTCAATGTTTACATTTTTGCCTGGATCACTGATAAAGAGGAAGATTAGCATGGAAGTCATGCTGAAGTTTAGAGATTGAGTTGTACTGGGGGGGTCATTTGGTCATGTGCAAGTGCCCCTCAGCACAGGCTGACTGTGGGGAGGGGGTGAAACGGGTATGGGGGGCATGCATTATTTAAAAGCTGGGGGATGGGAAGGGATCGCTGAAGGCCCATGGCCAGTGTGACCGGAGCAGACCCACTGGCATTCATGCAGCGGATTTATTTTTGGGAAGTTCATTTAAAAATAGACTCATTAACCAACCTCACCAAAGACTTTATTTTATGGGTACAGCTTCAGATTCGAAGCCATCTTTTATCTACATGCCGTTCTCGCCATAGGCCAAGGCCCGCCCATGATTCATGATTAGAAATTTACAGCAAAGACGCATGTGCATTTTTGACACACCTAGTACATCAGCACTGTGCGCATTGGTAGACATTCCGGAATTACAAGGATGTCACGCACAAAAGCCCTCTGAGGCACAGTGTGTCCCCGAGGGTGTCTCCAGGGCGACGCAGTCTTAAATGGGTCAGCAGATACCCACAGAAACAGCTGGATCTCTATGACTGCAGGCCGCGGGCGAGTGTCAACAAGCCCGAAGAGGTCACTGGCTCCAGTGGAGATATTTCTCTTAGTGGATGTCAAAAACACTCCTGGCACTTTTAAAGTATATTGTTTTTTTTCCAAGACAACAGTTATAGCTAAAAGTGGCTTATGTAACATAGTACTTTGCACTTATTTCCCAAACATATGTTGCTATGTAGGTGCGTACATATTTAAGTTGTGTAATATATCCATCTATCCATCCATCATCCATAGCAATTATCCAGTACAGGGTCAGTAGTGGATATAATAATATAGGGGAAAAAATCCCGAGATTATTTTCTACAGTAGCGCTCCCTTTCCTTAACCTTATTCTGCTACCTTATGTGTTTCAGACACGGCATAAGGAAGGATTCTGTGAACAACTGCCTGCAAAAATGTATATCACTGAATTCTGGCTCCTTATGTTCTCCCTCATTTCATCTGCATCTGTAAACTGCTTAATATTTAATTCTGCCTTTTTTTCTGGTTATCGATATAACACATCGTACTCCAGCCACCGGGATGGTGCGTTTTGGAATTGTAATTTAGGTGAATTATGGCACTTTAGATCACATAAATGAGTGAATGTTTGTACATACAGGTTACTCTACTCCACGGCACGACACTCATGGGACCGAAAGCGAAAGCGTGTCCACAGAGAAGCCGTCTGTCCTGCCCTGGGAATCAGTGCTGCTAAGCCAATGGCTGAACGAGACAACAAAGATTAACGAATAGCAGTAGCCAGTGGTTTAATCACTGAAATAACTGCTAGAATAGTATATGCTGAGCAACAATGTGAAGGTGCAGCATCCCAACCCAGAGAAAGAGGTTTATAACTGAATAAAACGACCATACATTTGGAAATGGGACAAACTAATATGACATTTCATCAATATGAATAATTCTTCACTGACTGTCCCCTTGGCCTCGCCTGAAGAAATCAAACTTCTAATGCTCTTAGAACTCAGATTCCATCTCTTATTTATGGTCTTTTCTACCAAGTTCCCTCCAGAGCCCCCAGAACGACTTCATTGTGTTTGATGTGGGATGATGGCCGGACTAAAGACACTTCAATACTTTTAAACATTTTATTATTTTTGATTATTTTTTTTTAAATCTAATTTTATTTACTTATTCTTTACAATGTGGACGTGACCTATTCCTTTTTTGGAGAAATGTACATGTTTTGCCTCTCATGACTTACGTATGCGGAGTCCAGGAAGTTTTTGGAGAGTAGGAGAAATAAAAACAAATTGGTTTATTGGGGGAATTGCGGGTGTGCCATTTCAGAACAGGCAATACGTGTGACGTCCCAATGTCTTTGCAGCGAATGTGAGAGTTCCCGAATGTTCTTTGAACTTTCCTTGAGAGTGTGTGTGTTGTTTTACCTGAGCATGTACCTGACATATAACTTCTTCATTAGAGTGAGAAGAAGGAAACAGTGATTCGCTTAGAGAGAGACAGAGACTCGCAGATGCTCAGTTTTTTCCTGAGCTATCCTTGCTCTTTGCACCACGGGGTGTTAAAGTGCCACTGTATGAAAAGAGACTGTGAATTCTCCCTGCCAGATCCTTGCCTTTATCATAAGTGCCATCTGCCCTCTTAGCAAGGGCATAACTTTGGGTTGAGCACTGGGGGGAGTTGAGATCTCCACCCATTTTCGGAGATTCAGGGGGTTGTATTGGCTGGTTTTGATTATAGGGGAGGTTACAACCCCCTCATCATTCCATAATTTACGCCCGTACCTCTTAAACTCTGATATTCTCCCAGTGATCTTCAGCGCAGGAAAGCTGTGGCGAGAAGTATCATTATTTTGCCACTAGGTGGCAGTCTTACCAGAGGAATTGGGAAACGTCACCATCATTAACCGTGCATACGTACCGCGAGGAATCTTTTCACTGTAACTCTAAACACCTAGAATCAGTTCATGTATTTGTTTTTAATGTGTATATACGAGTGTTTAAACCGATAATGACTTCTCATAAATATTTGATTAAAGAGACACATACTCTTATATGAGTGAGGCCTCTGAAATTTACACAGATGCTGTTTGTCTATTATTTATCAGCCAATTAATATTTGATCACGATTTCGTATTCGTTGAATCAAACCCTTTTATATCAATGGGTTACCTGTGATGTTATTAATTGCAGTGTGAAGTGCCCCCCTCCCACGGTAGGAATCAGTTTGCGGAGCCGGTGCTGAGGTGCGAGGGGAGCAGGTGTGGAAGTAGCGGTTTGAGGAGGTGGGGTGCCGCATTTGGAGCAGGGCCCCTATCTGCAGGAGCAAGGGGGGTTGGACAAGTGCCTGTCCCCCACTGGGGTACTGGCGGGGTGGGATTAGGTGGGAGGGGGGACAGATATTTTGAGATAATAGCTAATTTATATCTCTATCGCGTTTCTAAAAAAGGCAAATGTTGATTTTTTTTTCAGTATAATTAATCTTGATGATGTACATCGGGAGTATTTCTATATACCCTACTGTTCTGAGGGTTTATCCAAGATTATTTATTTTCAACATGTTTGCTACTCCTCTGTTGTATTACTTTAATTCAGTGCAAATACAGCCGTCAGTATCTAATCATTACAAAACTCCAAGCTTTGCTCCTTAAATTATTAATATCCTGAAAGCTGACATAACTATGCCAGTTTAAGACATTCCTCCAGGTTACCAAATGAGCTTTTCGGAGTGATTTTCGGGTTCTGTAGTATAACCCCCCAACTGTAAATACCAGTAATTTAAACCAGCACCACAACAATTATTCTTTTCACTGCCCACGATATGTGTAATAAACAACCATAAAATATTTTCTCGAAAAGAGAAAAAATGCTTTTTTTAAATATAAAAAAATCATATTTAAAGAAAATTTTTAAATGACAAAGCCATCCATGATCCTAGCAGCTTTTGGAAAAAAAAATCGCATGCGGGTGAAGCTTAAATCCCCGCGATTCCCTAAGTCCCCGTCTACTTTCCGTGATTAGATTCGTAACACTTTATTATCGACGTTAGTATCACCGTGGCAGCAAATTCAGATGTTCTTCAAATTTACCTTCCTGGCGCGTGAATTGCCGTATCTCATCCCGTACATTTTTCCCATTTACTTTTCTTTTTTCTTTTTTTTTGTTGCAGACCGTAGAAGTCTGAATAAACAGAATGAACAGCCCTAATACCCACGGAGACGGGACAGCCTAATTGAAAAAGGAAGTGCGTCTCGCTCTCTCTGACACCAAAATTAATTCATATTTATTTCATAATAAAATAAATTAACCTTCGTCGGGGTTGCATTCAATAATAATAAAAAATCACTAATTGTGACAGAATCTAATGCAGGTGACAGAGTGGTTTACAAGATACAACATCAGTTTACAATATGTCTTTTGGTAATTATGCGTTATCTCTCCATGCGTATCGGTGTAATTGGATACATATGCTATCAAGTCAAAACTCATTAACTTTGAGCTGAAGCTCAGTTGTTTTATTGTGTTTTGCATTTTTAAAAAATGCTTCATTATATTTAAAAAGATTCTCATAATGGCCGGATATATGTAATGACTTCTAATGTGTCCCCAAATTCTAATGAAGCTAGATAAAGTAAAATAAATTTAGAAAACAGCTGTTAACCTAAAGGCAGAAGAGGTAAAATTGCTTTACAGTTAATATGTGCAATTTAAATGCGGCACTTGCATATATTAATGGCTGACTAATGAGTGGAATGCTAAATATTTCTCTGTAAATTTAAATGTCAGAACTTTGCGGTCTGCTTATATATA
>JABFDZ020000043.1:13876722-13889508 GCA_019775955.2 Pollimyrus isidori
GGGGGGGGGGGGGGGGGGGGGCATGTGGGCGTGCGGTAAAAGTCATCGCGCCCGTGCCAAAGTAATCCGCGTGGGGGGGGGTGGGGCCCGGCGAGGCTCTTAGCCTCTTTGTGAGAGGGGGCCGTTTTTTTGACGCGACGAGAGGGTTTTTGGTGTCACCGTGCTTCACTCAGGCAGATCCCTGCAGAGGTGCAGCCGAGGCACGAGGGAGGGGTGCTCACACTCTGTGCTGCACCGGGTGCATTAAATGGGTCTGTTATTCAGCCGTTCATTGTAAAAGCCCAAACGTCACACGAACACGTCTGTCACCCGCAGAGAGCGTGCGGATATTCGAGTGACGAAGAACAGAAGCGGAATATAAAGTAAAAACAAAAACAAGCGGCGCGATAGATCGGGGAGACGTAGCGGAGCGCGGGCACCATTGATCACGAGCGTCGCATTAATTGCGTGAAGGACTGGGGGTGATGAATTGCCGGCGACAAGCTGCCATCGGGAAAAAAGGCGGCTAATCAAACGGTGGCCCCCCCTCCCCGGTGCCCGTTGTGCCTGCGCGTCCGGGACCTTGCCGCGGGAAAAGTTGCGAAGTACTTCCAGCTGGAGGCCTTTGTCGCGACAAGCCCCCACTACAATCACCCGTGAAAGGTCCGCAGAACGGCGCACGGGCCCGTGCAGAATGCCGCACTAATTCGCTTGCCAGGAAGTGCGAGTTGAGCGTCGGAAATTGCAGCGATGCTCGTCCTGGAGTGTGCCGGCGGGGGGAGAGAAAGAGGGTGGGGGGTGGAAGTAGTTCCATTTTTTTATGAATAGCGGGGAAAATCGAAAAGGAACGGACGCGAAAAGATATGCAAAGTGGCGCTGGAGTGTGTGCCTGGAGTGTGCTGGGGGGTGAGTTTTTGGTGTTGAAAATCCCCCCCCAACACACACACACACACACACACACACAGAGGGGTGTTTGTTTGCTGCGAGGGAGGAGCTTGTGCTATTAAACAAAAAGGAGGGATAGACTGACATGTACCAGGGGGCAGTCCGTCATGGCTGCCCGGGTGCAGACCTGCGTCACATGCTGCTCTGCGCCAGAAGGGCCCTGGGTGCAATCGCAATTTACAGAGCACCATTGCAGGGTTATATCACTTAGCTGTCCAGCCTTTCGCCCATAAATGATGCAGCCGGAAACTCTGTCTTTATTAAAGTCATAATTTGCAAGACGATCTGGCTTCTTTGCTGCAAATCAGATGATGCTTTAAAAATCATGTGAGCCACTCCTGCTGCTAGTGCCACCCCCCCCACCCGGTGGGAGTTTGGGCCTCTTGGTCACCCTCGACCTGGACTTACCTGTATGTGTGTGTTTCTGCATGTGTGTGTGTGTGTTTGTGTGTGTGCGTGTGTGTGCGTGTCTGTGTTTGTGTGTGTGTGTGTGTGTGTGCTCGGTTGCTGAGTCTGTGCCTTCAGCTAGCATGGCCGCTTTCACAGACAGCTCACCCTCTGCTCCTTCCATCTGCTTTTCTGGATGTATCTGCTTTTCCTATGTGGCTGACAAAAGTGGAATTAATTCCTCATTTGAAGGGACTGGCTTGGGCTCCATTTCATTTGTGCACTGTTTGTATGTAAAGATTCAGTGGGGGTCTACCAGCTTTATTAAAGACAGCCAGCGCATACAGAGTGTAACCCTGAGTTTGGATACATGGAAACGAATGGGCTTTCAATTTCGGCTATTATTTGATTTATTTATTAAGCAGACACTTTAATCCAAAGCCAAGATCCATTTTTTTCGTAATAGCAGGGTCAGCCAGTGCCTACAACAATTGCAGTTAAAGGGCCCAAAGATGAAATTGCTCTGCCAGCCAAATGATTTGAAACAACAGCCTTCTGAGTCTGGGCACAGCGTCCTAACCCGCCAAGCCAAGCACCACCCTCATGACTCTGAAAGAAACTCATAATTATCTTTCTGAGAGAAATCTGCTAATTGCATAAATCAGACCCCAAACAAACATACGTAACTAGACCATAAATAGAAGCCAACATAACCACACACATCAGACCCCAAACAAACTCATGAATTAGACCCCAAACAATCACGTGTATTTCCAATCCAAAGCAAAGGCTTAAGTGACAGTGACATAGGTGTGTCAGACGCAGTGACGGGGCTGGGGACTGTAGACTATGACGCTGGCTGCATTCAGCCCCCCTCATCGATCCATTACCACCGTATCCATCTTGTCCTTGGCGACCATGTGGCCCCTTCATGGCTGCTGAATGGATGCTCGTGGCTTTCAGCGGTGCAGCCGACCCCATTCCTGGCTATTAATCAGGTGCATGTGGAAGGAGGCACGTGCAGAGAGAGTGGCCCGTGATTACCTTGGGTGCTAAGAAAGGAGGAGAAGGTGGTGAGAGGCGGTGGGCCGACATATGGGTCCTGTGGCCCTCCAGCAAAGCAGACGTAGCTTAGTGGGAAAGCTAACGACCCAAGCGAAAGCCCACCGCTTCACTAACAGCTACAGCACGTAGTGTAACATTTGTATAGCTGGGTTTGCTTACTGAAGCAATTCAGGTTTACTGAACTGCCAGGGGATAGACAAGGAGTTTAAAACACCCATCCATTCATCCCTCCATCCAAGGGTGCTGTAAAGGGAGGGAGGGGGGGAGTTCTGAAGAGCCATTGAGCCAAAAAAAATTTGGAACTTGCAGGCCCAATATGATATACTTTATGAGGCCCGTAATCTCTAGTGGTGCTCCTGCATTGATCAATTGATCGATCCATCCATCCATCCATCCATCCATCCATCCATCCATCCAGACACATAACCAGGTAGCAAAATGATGGCTCCTCAGAATTTGTTGCTTCAAATTCATTTCCAATTGTCTCATTCAAACAATACACTGTGCAATCAATAACTGATTGACCCCAGCCTCATTTTTTGGGTGCTGCTGTTAACGAGCGCCGTGCTCCACGCTCCATGGTCCGCGTTCCGTGTTCCGCGTTAAATGCACTGTGCTCCATGCTCCATGGTCCGAGTTCCGCGTTCCCCGCTCTGTGCTCCGTGCTCCATGGTCCGCGTTCTGCGCTCTGTGTTCCGTGCTCCATGGTCCGCGTTCCGCGCTCTGTGTTCCGTGCTCCATGGTCCACGTTCCGCGCTCTGTGTTCCGTGCTCCATGGTCCGAGTTCCGCGCTCTGTGTTCCGTGCTCCATGGTCCGCGTTCCGCACTCTGTGTTCCGTGCTCCATGGTCCGTGTTCCGCGCTCTGTGTTCCGTGCTCCATGGTCCGAGTTCCGCGTTCCGCGCTCTGTGCTCCGTGCTCCATGGTCCGAGTTCCGTGCTCTGTGCTCCATGGTCCGAGTTCCGCGTTCCGCGCTCTGTGCTCCGTGCTCCATAGTCCGAGTTCCGTGCTCTGTGCTCCGTGCTCCATGGTCCGAGTTCCGCGTTCCCCGCTCTGTGCTCCACGCTCCGTGCTCCATGGTCCGCATTCCGCGCTCTGTGCTCCGTGTGCCATGCTCCGAGTTCCGCGTTCCGCGCACCATGCACTGTGCTCCGTGCTCCGGCTCTCATTCAGAGCCCTCTTACTCACGTTGCCTGCACCACTCCAGCAGCCCTTGCACCTGCACTCCATGTCAAGTGTGATGTGATGAGTGTCACCGCATTCTTACACTAAAGGTCTGTCTGTCACCGGGTATTTATGTGTTGCCAGTCGCAGCTCTCCATCTTAACCTTTGCTCCAGCTGGCTGCGACTAATTAAATATCTTTTTTCAGAACATCAAGACATTTAAGGATTAATCCCTTGGCCCCTTAATAGTCCATAACCAGTCTCTGGGTGAACAAACGTATGCATTTTAGTTTTATTCTCGGTTTGGTTTTTTTGTCCCAAACTGATGGCTTTTTTAATTAACTATATGTACATTATAGGAATACATACACACACACACACACACTCGGGTTTGTAATTGGGGGCTCTCCTTCCATTTCTATGGGGAAATCGCTAATCCCAACATGCCGACCTTAACACCTACCCAGCCATAACCTTAATCAACAGTACCCAAACAAAATATAAGACATTTGTAGTTTTTTGTATTGCATTCACAGATCTTTATGAGGACCTGAAACACACACACACTCACAATCACACAGCAATGAGCATGTGCCTCCTGCACTGGCCCTTGGAGGAGCGCCCCCCAGGAGTGAGATGAAATACAGAGGAGGTTGTCGCTTCTCCCTGACAGCGCCTACGTCACCTACCAGTAATTTTAGCTCCTGAGCTAATGAATAATGGAATGGATGCGCTTAAATCTGGGAGACAGGAGTCGCTTTAGCACTGGGCCTGCCATCGCGCCTGACGTTAATTGCTCTCTAATTCCGGCCGTCATGGCTCACAGAGGCCGAGAGGATGGAATAAGTGTATGAGTGGGGGCCGGATATGAGTTGGCCAGCAGGGCGAGGGTAGTGCGGGGGGTGGAGTGCCGACTGTGGGGGCCATGTGCCCTGGGGAGGGGCGGGCTGGTGGGTGTGGAATGGTAGCAGTTCGGTTGACCTTTCTGAAACTTGCGGAGTGGGGTTCTGCTAACGGGGGTTAAGGGCCCCTGGCGGGCGGCGCCGTCCAAAACGCCCCCCACCCCATTCACCGGCTGCTGAGACTCCTTCTCGCCGTCTTCAATCAAAGGCATTCTCTCCGCGCAAATGGCTTCCCCCGCCACGCACAGGCCATGCCGGGGGCTGGGGGGCTCAGAGTGACGCGCTCTAAATAAGCGAATTAATTAATCGACCTCATTAAACCTGAAGGACACAAATCACTGGCACATTCACTCTGGAGTGGCTGCCATCTTGGCCTCGCCTGATAACAGAGCGTCTTCCCTTGGCGAAAGGCGCCCATGTCATCAGCTCCCCGCCTCATTAAACAACCGCCTTGCCTTCCGTGGCCGGCGCCGATGCACTCACACATCCCTTACCGCCCCCCACATTTGCTGTCACCTTTTGCAGGGTAGCCCCTTTCATGGCATCAGGACCCTTTTCTGAGTCAACTGTTTGTTCCTGTTCGGCCACTCTCCACTTTCCCAGCATGCACTTCAGCCTAACACCATTTTAGTTGTGGCAACTGATGCACGTTTTTGTCACATTCTGTCCAGTAACATTTTTATTTTTTAAGAGTACAGCAGTGGGCCGCTGTCCTGGGACCCGAGTATGCAGGGGCTGCCACAGTCTCTTCAATCATTATGACTTTGTGTCATTGAGTTTGATGTGTTAATTTGACTTTAGAAGTTTATGTGGATGTGCCTCCCTATATGTTGCTGGAAACACACAATGGGAAAAGTCTGATACAATCGCATTCCAACTTTGGGTTTTCTGACATGTCCCTCAAATGCGTCCATTAGAGTATGTACTCTGGAGAGTGAAACACAGGGCTCATGCTACAATGGCAAAGAAACATTTGGATCAGATATCAACAATTCTTGTCACCCCATGTAAGCTGTAGGAACAGTTGTGTCAAAAAAGGAACCACTCACCTGACATACTCTGAAGGGAACCGATCGCCCTACACATGAAAGGAACCATTCACCTTGCACCTTTTGAAAAAAACCAATCACCTTACACACTCTGAAAACAACCAATCACCTCGCATGCTCCAAAAGGAACTCATCACCTTACACGCTCTGAAAGGAACTAATTATCCTGTACGTTCAGACAGGAACTGATCAACTCACATACTCTGAAAGGAGCCAATTGTCTCACAGCCTCTGAACGGAACCAATCACCTCACACAGTCCAATAGGAACCAATCACTTGGCACACTGAAAAGTACAGAGCCCTTGAAGGGACCTGCGCAATAAATAAATAAATAAATAAATAATATGGTCTTACTTTCGCATGTGCACAAGAAAGTAACTGCATTATTTTTTGTGCACAGGTCTCTTTAGGGGCTCTGTAGAAAGGAACCAATCACCTTGCATACTTCTCTCTGGGGGCATTTCTGAATGTGCTTGCTTGACTGTACTTGCATGCTCATTTTACTTCATCTTTCTTTGCCAAAGTCCAGTTCCAAAACTAAGTACAGAAATACAGAGGACGGTAAAAATCCCTGGATGCTCTTCTTGCCCTGCCCAAAATATTAAGGATGCATGAGCTGCATCCATGCCAAACAAGAACAATCCCATGATTCATTGTGTTCTAAATTCAATCTCTAGTGGCAAGTTAGCAAGACCACTCTTGTCAAGTCCTCAAGTATGATATTTGTGCTCTCTGTGCTGAGAAACACCCTGAGACTAAGTGTTTGACCTTTCATTGGTGGTTAAAGCCCTTACCCACCAAGCTCTATGAAAGTCTTCCATAAACAGCTTACCAGGAAGAAGAACGAGAGACTCGATAGGACTGGCGATGAGTGTGTGCTCTGACCTGAGTGTGTGGGCCTCAGGAGGGGAGAGGCTATTGTACCTTTGACACGCTTTGTAGTGGTGACTCTGTGATAAGTCCCTGTGCAAAGTGTGTTACAGAAGGTCCGTCAGGAGTGATGAGTATCAAAGAGAGGGTTTTAGCAGGCATGGGGAGTCCTCTGGGTGGCTGTGCGGATCCCTGCAAGCCCGTGCTGGAGAGAGACAAATAGCCGTGTAGCCTGAATTAGTTCTGGGCCTCATTTCCTACCCCTCCTGGGTTTCCTGTGTTGCGGCCTGCTAATTAATCTACTCCACAGACGCAGGCCACCCGTATTAAGGCACTGGAAGCTTGATCTGGGTAATGTTGCATCTGGGACACATACCGGCAGCTAAACGGCTGGTGAGCGGAGCATGTTCCTGCCACTCCCTTTTGACGCCTGAAGCGAGAGTCGGGAAGCTGCCAATCAGTGAAGTGAAATGGCCATTTTGGGGCCAGAGCAGGGCTGACTGTTTTACCTTGGAGCTGTAGGTGACATAATGAATCCATAAGCTTTGTGAGCAACTCTGCAAAGTGGGAGCCATGAAACTGATAACAAGAGCGACACCTCAGGTGCATCAATGGCCATGATTATCATATGATTGAAGGCAGCAGCTTTGTGAACCTGACACATGGGGGGAGGGGCCAAGGCGGGCATCACAGGGAGTGGCTAAGAATGACATTGTGCCATGCGAGACCTGGCAGCTGGGTCCTCTTGAGATGGGCCTGTTAGGGGTTGGGGCAGTTGGAAAGACATCAAAAAAGAAAACGAATGAAAGGTCTCGTCTCCTTTATTAATTGTAGGGAAAAACAAAATGAAAGCAAGCATAAAGCGACTATCTGTCTCAGTATAGATTCAGGGCAAGGTTCAGGACAAGTCCAGTACAAGTTCAGCATTGTTCCAGGACAGGTCCAGTACAGGAACAGTTTGGTTCAAAATAAGGTCCAGGACAGATCCAGGGCAGACTCAGTTTAGGTCCAGGACTGCTCCAGTATAGGCCCAGGACAGATCCAGTACAGGTTCAAGACAGGTGAAGGACAAATGCAGTGTATGTTCAGGACAATGTTCAGGACAGGCCCAGTATAAATCCAGGACAGGACCAGTATAGGTCCAAAACAGGTCCAGTTTAAATCCGGGACAGGACCAATAAAGGTTCAAGACAGGTACAGTATTGATTCAAAACAAGTACAATATTGGTTCAGCACAAGGTCCAGGGCAGATCCAGGCCAGATTCAGTTTAGGTCCAGGACAAGGTCCAGGTCAGCTCCAGTATAGGTTCATCCAAGATAGGTCCAGTACAGAGTCAGGAAAGAGACAGGTAGAATGACTCAACCTTGCCTGTCACAGTCACCAGACTCTCCACGCAGAGACAGGCAGTACCACCCTCTCCCCCTAGCGATAGTACTGTAGACAATAGGGCAGACAACATAGAGTCACAAAATAAAGCCAAAAAAAAAAACTTTCTGTGCATGAGGACAGCCCTGCCAAAAAAAAAAAAAAAAAAACTTCCAGAGTCAAATTAAGTCTTAACGTGAATTTGTCTTATAAAAGCTATTAATTTAAAAGAATTAATAGTTGGCAAAAGGCAACAGATTGCAAATCTGGAGTGTTTCTCCCGCACAGTTCATTTTTAATTAAAAGAAGCCTTTGAATTAATTCTGCATTTCTTTTCATTTGCCGACGTATGCTTAAAGAAGTGTTTGTGTTTTCCCTCTCTGCCATTCAGTTCGGAGCCGAACAACCGCTCCGGGAGCCTTGAAGCAGAGAGGGCGTCTCTCCTTTATTGTCTCTGCTGTATTTTTTTATTGGGAAAACAAAACACGCGGGCGAGCGGCTGACAGAGGAGCGGCGGAGCTGCTGACGGTGTCCGTGCTGTTCGCCGCGCTTTCAGAGCTGCGCGGGACTCTCCGACCCTTCAGGTCTTTGGAAGCCCAAGTCGACAGGCTCGTCCCCGCTCTGCCCGCCTTGCTCAATGGCGCAGGCGATGTTTGGCCTCAGGCTTTGTCGGCGCCTTCCAGCTTGCGGCTCCCTGGCATGCGTGTGTATCAGCGACGCTGCCCGCGCGACCTGTCCTCACCGTTGAAGGCCGACCCCGCAGTCGCCCGTGTTCAAAGTCATTCTTTCTTCCGCATTTCAAAAGGGGAGAAACTGTTCAATGAACGGGGAAATAAAAAAGAAGCGTGGAGAGAGGTCAATGGCGACATGCGCTTCGTTAAAAGAACAGCTTTGACAGGGAAATAAAGGCCATTTATTTGTCGTCAGGCGTGGAGGACACACTGTGACGTGTCCCTGGCTCGCTGGCCTGTGCTGTCTGAGGGCCTGGAATTAGAGTCACCGTGGCGACCCCCGAGCCAATCGTAGCTCAGCGTTTACAGTGCATAGCTTGCTCCACAAAGCTATATGAGAAAGTTTGTGAAAGCAGTTATTTGCTCACATTCACTTCAGCTTATACAGATTTACTTTGCTGTTTCCTTTCCATTCTCAAAAGAATTGTTGCCTATTAACTGAAATAAGAAATGGATATAACAATATGAGCTAACCTTGCGGTCACTAAAGTTGAAACTTTACCTTACGCATTTTGGCTTATAAAGACCCTTGCATTTGAAATCCAAGGTCATCTAATACTGTGCCATGCCTATGTGACACAGTTGGCATGGTTACCAGAAGAGAAGTCATAGGCCTTGTTGGGGGTGGCGCGGAGGGGGGTCATGTGACCAAATCTTCCCAAACCTGCACATAATCTCCTGGCCGATCTCGGAATTAGCATAGCGCCTCTGCTCCTCTGCTCCTGTGGCACGCGACAGAACGTGCCCCAGCTCTGGAGTGGGGGGACTTATGATGGGGATGAGGGGCATTAAACGGGCCTTCCCAAATAATTTCGGCTCAAAGCCCCTCGTTTGGCGGGCGGATGCCGCTCGCACCGGCAAGGTTAATTTGAAAACATATATAAAATGATCCTGGCAGCTGCTGACGTGAGGTGGCTGATGAACACTGCACCAGCACTCGGGAAACCTAGAACAGTAATAAAGGAAGGCTCTTGCCGGCTTAATACTGCACACAAATCTTATAAATGTGGGCAAATGTATCATAAATGCGTTCGTCTAACCCCCAAACCTCCCCAGGCCATGATTAAAACATTACATTAAAATGACGTGCAGCTGAAAGTCCTGCTCTCTCTCTCTCTCTCTCTCTCTCTCTCTCCGTAGCTGGACTTGGGGCGTTACAGAAACACGACTCGCTAATGAGAAGCGACCACGGTGTTTTTATTTTCGCTTGTCCATCTTTTCCACACGTGGCGTCACGCCGATGCGATGCACCGATCCCTGTCTCCGGTGGTGGGAAGGGCCGGCACCCACATTCCGATGCTCGTCGGTGCCCATCCAGAATGACCCCGCTGGCCTTTACTTATCAGCAGGCGTCAATCACCCTTGTATTTCACCTGTCAGTGTCTCAGCTGCACCTCGACCATCGAGGCCCAGCTGAGGGATGTACCATCCGGGCAACGTGGTTTGCCCCATCCTCATAGGAAATGGAATGTAAACAGGGTAACAGATGCATGTGGCTCACATCATGAATATTAATTATGTGCGCGTGACGTGAATCATGGTGGGGGGGGGGGAGGGGGTGCGTGTGGCACACCCACCCAGGGAGTACAACAGCATTGTTCCTAAATTCCCCAATGTGCCTGTTTAGGTTAGCCGGTGTTGGGGCTATCGTGTAAAACCACAGCGGCTCGGAACATGATATCAGCACAAACGAGTACCGTTTTCTGGGGCTAACGGGGACAGAAGGGCACGGGATCATCTTAGAAATGTGTGTGATGAAAATGGCCTCTGATCCCGAGTGTGAGAAGAGTCACTTGCCAGAGGTGTGAGCTCCTCTTAAAACAGGAAACAAGCTCCACAGGGACAGATACCTTCAGCCGGGTTAGCAGATACCTTCAGCGGTGACAATTCAGGAACAGATCCTCCCCAGGGAGAACTGTCACCACCCCGTGCTGTTTCCAAGAGCTGCGGTGGGCATGTTGTACTCCAGGGAAGACCGTACCCTAGCAGTAGATGGTGAAGCGGTCAAAGTGAGAAGCCACAGGAAGTCGTAGGGGGGACATGAGCTCAGCCAGGGTCTGAAGTGGAGCAGCCTGTGAAAAACACAGAGGTTTGGCGATTCTGCTAAAAGAGCAAATAGAATGAGATGATACTTATATTCTGGTTTTAGCATCTTTGCGTGTACATATACATTTAAGTGCTGAGATAAATGTTTGACCCCTTTCTATGTTAATTGCACAATCATGCTGTGATACACGGTCGCACCAGGAAGAAGAGGCAATGGTGCCATTTTAAAGAGGCCTGCTGAATGGTCACCCCCCCATTCATTAAATCTCCATAACGCTTTGCTGCTGGGTTTTTAAAGTTTTAAATAGTCAGTGACGAATACTAATTATAGATTTATTAACCTGATTTTGTGTGGAACACAGACCAACACATCGGTATTAACTTTTAAAATGACCCTTTTACTTTTGAGTGGAGGTAGTGGTAAAGCATCATTAACTAAAGCATAGCTAATGAGAAGCATCATATAATATTTATGTCTGTGAAATATAAATGAGGCTTCACTTCCTTAAACTTCAGATAATGAAAAGAACGTTGAATAAATGTGAGACATGAGATGTAAGTTTCGAAAACATGAAGAAATGCACCTATATGTATTTTTCAAATTATATACAAAAAAATTAAGCCCCCAGATAATGAATAATTGTCCGATTTGGACGTAATTTGGTACCCGTGCAGAGAAGCGATGGGCATATAAATGACTTGATTTTGAAGGAGCTGGCACATGTAGTCACCAGGCACAGAGGATGCCTCACAGACTCATTAGACAGCATTACCAGCTCGAGACGGAGTTTGATAGGGGGTTTGCATGAGGCCGCAAGGTTGTATTGTGCAATTGCCCAGTATATGGGACATGCAGATGTGACAATTGCCCAATGCCGGAACCAATGGGTATGCGAGAGCACCCAAACATGTCATGAAGGTTCTGGTTGCCCAAAGCAGACCATATCAAGGGAGGATCATCCAATTGTGTTCCAAACATTACAGAACCCTATGTCATCTGCGACTGCCATCCAGACACAGGTATTGGAGTCTCTACAACACTCTGTGTAATCCTGTGCTGTGTCTTGACGACAATCAAGTCAAGTCAAGTCACGTTTATTTATAAAGAACTTTAAAAACAACAATAACAGCTGACCAAAGTGCTGGACAAGCAAAGAAATACATCCTAATAGACAAATGGAGAGGGCAACAGAAAGTAAACATGAAACAAAATACAAAAAAATGCATGCCGTTTTTAATGCCAGGGCATAAAAATGGGTTTTGGGATAAGATTTAAGGAACCAGGCGTATGTGCAGTGGCAGCTTATTCCAGAGCTTAGGTGCCGTCACTGAAAAGGTCCGATCACCTCCGCTTATTAGCCTAGAGTCCATGCATAGGCTGCCATTAACACCAATGCAGATACGCCTACGTTGGAGTAACCCGGAGGCGAGGACTGATGACAAGTGGCATTGTACCATGTTCATTGATGAGTCTTGGTTCTGCATTACCATGGATGACCGCCGTGTGCATTTATGGTGGCACTGAGGGGAGAGGACCAACCCCACCAATGTTGTAGAGAGATACACCAGCGTTACTCTTGGCATCATGGTGTGGGGAACCATAGGCTATGACTTCAGGTCATCTTTGGTAGGACCCTAATGGCACAGAGCTACATCAGAGACATCCTGAATCCACATGTCTTACCCCTCCTGAGACAGCACCCTGGTACAGTCTTTCAACATGACAATGACCATCAACACATGGTGCATGTGTCTGTGGACTGACTGCGTCATGCTGAGGTCCTCCTGTGGCCAGCCAGGTCCCCCAATCTTTCCCCAATTGAACATGTGTAGAATCAGCTTAGAGATCAAATCAGACCCAGCGCCAATCTGCAGGATCTCAAGGGCTAGTTTCAACAGCTGTGGGCCGACTTTCTGCAGGAGAGGATACAACGACTGTACGACTCCCTTCCACACTGTATTACCGCATGTATCCCGGTGTGGGGGTGCCACACCCTACTGACATGGGACCAGCAGTGTCCCCATACTGCCAGCTCTGTTCTCCGTATGATATTATAATCACCACGATACAGTCACATGACCTTTCACCATACAGATTCATGTAATTTCCACCAGTCTGTCTGGGTGCTTAACTTTTTTTGTCACTGAGTATATGTGTGTGTGTGTGTGTCTGTGTGTGTGACAGAGAGAGAGAGAGAGAGAGAGAGAGAGAGAGAGAGAGAGAGAGAGAGAGAGAGAGAGAGGAAAGACAGAAAGTGCAATAAAATTTATTAAAAGGCTA
>JABFDZ020000043.1:13897149-13907372 GCA_019775955.2 Pollimyrus isidori
CCGCCCCCAAATACCTCCAACCTGTCTGCAAAATATGATCTTTGCACAATCAAAAATGTATTAAATAGTAGTACTGTCTGGTCTTGTTCTGCTGGAATGTGGTCGGGACCAGACAAAATGGCATGCATCCCATTAAAAAATCCAATAAATAAAAGAAAAAATACTATAGATTGAGAAGAAAGTTTCTTCATGCAGTCGGACTGAAATTAGGACATGCTACCCGTGCTTTGCTTTGTCGATTCGATGTACTGCTCCTCATAATGACCATGTAAGCCGCGTGAACGAGTACGTCAGCCTGGTTAAGTTTTTATACGTAAATACCATAATGCGGAAACGTGTTCCTCAGCTACAGTTCTGAATGCATGTAAACATTTGTGACAAGCCGTCCGCCCAAGACTCGGTTACAGATTAGGGAATTCGTTTGGAACCGTTTTTTTTTTTCTTCCCCCTCCAGTTACAAACGAAAGTGATTAGAAAGGAAGGCTTCATCGTACAGCCCACGCAAAGAGGAAAGAGAGATGCAGTGGGTCCCGTTCTGGCTGTGGAAAAAGGTTTGGGTGTGGGGCGATAGGGAGGGACTCCCCGTACCCAACCAGTAGGTGTCACCAGACTGGTCGAGAAGGCCTGATCTCTACCGGCTGAGGGACACTAGATTTGGCGTTGACCGTAGCCAGGAGATGTTGCACAAGAGGCTCCTCGGGGGGCCACGTCAGGCCTGCATGCCAGATCTAATGTTTCATGCACTGACGGCCGCGGGGCTGGGGGCTGGCATGGCGAAGTATGTGAAAACAGGTCAGGACAGCCCAGGAGAAAGTGAGCTCAGGGAGCCCCACGCCAAACCCGTCACACCCGTCAGCCGTAAGCCCCTCATTTTCAGCTCCGCGGCAGCAAACAGTAGCCATCTTAGGTGAATAAAATAATCTTAACTTCCAGTTAGGATTTATTATGCTACTTCTAGAACTTTCATTTGAAATAAACGCTTGCTGAAGGCGAGGTACACTTCTCTAAAGTACCTCTTGGGATAGAGTAACATTAATTGCCGCCGCGTTTTAAGTACGCTATAAAGTGACTTCAAAAATTGCACAAAACCGTAATACAGTGAATGTTTGCTTTTTTACCCTATTTTGATATAATGAGTGTATGATTGCAGTGTCATTAAATGGAGACGGATACATTTGCGATGGATCCACTCCTCCTGCATGTCAGGAGAAAGGTTGCTCTTGGGAAGGGAGGAACTTTCCGAATTACAAGGAGACTGGGGAAAATTTCTTCAGTGGATGTGCTCTGTCACAGAGACCACAATCCTGTTTCAAAACGAGGCCAGCACTCCATGGTGAAGAACCTACCGGAAGCAGGAGAATGAATGATCTCCTGCCTGTTCTTAACCATCTCTTGCTTCCCCCAGACCATTAAAAAATAGCAGCGAAGACATGTATGGAGTAAAAAAACAATGCTCTGTCTGTAAACCCAGAGCCTCGTGGGAGCTGTCTAAGAACTGTTGATTTGGCATGAGCATAAGCTTCCAGCCTGCAGATGCATGATATTCAGATAGACTTTGGCCACTTTTAGTTCCTGGGGTCGGGAGCACAGGTGTATGTTTTCATGTTTTATTGCACCTTAAGAGGTTTCTGTCGGATGGAAGCAACTTGTATGGCTTATGTCAGAGAATGCAAGTTTTGCACAATGAAAATTCTTCAGTTGCATCATCACGCACATTCATCAGTACTATGTAATTAACCATAATCTCAATTTGAAGATTGAGCATATTGTCTAGGTCCTTGTTTCAGTATGTTGTCTCTGTGGCTCTATCAGCTAAGCAACTATTCTGCAAGTTTCTCTACATCGTCGGATTCACCCTCCATTCACAGCTATCGTTAATTTTCAGGTTGTGCCCAGCTCTCATGATGACGTCATGTACACTTCATTCAACTCAGTCTTTAACAAGCAATAATGAGCTATTAATGACTTAAATTTGTATTGGTGCAATACTTTCAATCGCCAGTTAAATTAAAATTTTCTTCTATGTTGCACTATGTCGCACTATGTTGTCCTTTTTGCAGTTCTTCTCATTAGCATTAGCATCCAGTAATGCTGCTCCTCTCTGCCATTCCTCTCAATAGCATCCAGAAATGCTGCTTCTTCTTACAGTCCTTCTCATTAGCATTAGCATCCATAAATGCTGCTCCTTTCTGCCATTCTCCTCAATAGCATCCAGAAATGCTGCTCCTCTCTGCCATTCCTCTCAATAGCATCCAGAAATGCTGCTTCTTCTTACAGTCCTTCTCATTAGCATTAGCATCCATAAATGCTGCTCCTTTCTGCCATTCTCCTCAATAGCATCCAGAAATGCTGCTCCTTTTTACAGTCCTTCTCATTATCATTAAGCTACATTTTGGTTGACTTGTCTGAAGGGAGGAGCCATGTGCGTGACGTATGATAACCAACCTGAACACCACAGTATGTCCAGACTAAGTGGTCGCAGGATTTTTATATTTCCTGGTCAATTGGAGCAGTGAGTCCACCTTTTTGTATCACATTGTAGGAATGTGGGAATGCAAAATGAAATCAAATAGGCCCAAGTGGTGTCCTGTCTGCAGTGTCCGCTGTCTGGGTCCCCTTGCTTTCTGGGATCGGCTCCAGGCTAAAATTCTGCAATGAATAAGCTGGATATAAGATGGATGGATGGAAAATTTTTGCCCCTTACAAGACTTTGTTTAATGTCTCAGGTCCTTGAAGTGACATAGGGGAATTCCCACACATGGAGCTCATACAAAGCTCTAAAATAATGATGAGTGGTGGAGCCTTCGACCAAAGGTTTTGAGCTGAAATTTTGAGACCTCCCCTAGGATAGTGATCAAACCCAGCCAGAGATCGTGGAACAGCCCACAAACCACTTTGATCTTACATCAGCAGTTTACAGTATCCTGATTGCATCCCCCCCCCCCTCCACAATGACTGGATGTAATTTCCCTCTGTGGACTTCAGGTCAAGGATTATGTGTTACCCTTGGTACAAGTACCTCTGTGCATATTTCCAACATTAAAAAAACATTTGATTCATAAACAAAAAAAAAAACATTTTTACACCTCAAGTGTTTAAAAATGGATACTTAATAATTAATGCAATAATTCAGTGTTTTTTCCTCTAATTAAAGACTTTTAAAAAGACACATAGATCACATAGATCATAGTACCAAATACATAGTACCAAATACAGGGCACTGACTGCTGCTTCTGTGGAAATTTGCAGATCTTAAAAGTGACTCCTGGACGTGGTACTATTTCCAAATGTAATTTTCTCTTCTGTACGAACTTTTTCCTTGACCTTGAACGCAATGCTTTTCAGTAGACCCTTCAGATCAAAAACTATGTTTTGACATTTAATATCAGCATCAAAATGGACAAAAACTAAACTGACAAGTTACAGATATAACCCTGCTGCTTTATTTTATTTATTTGTTTTACTCAGTTGATGGGGACTGAGCAGACAGTTGCAGTTTCTTTAGTGCCTTCTTTTCATATATAAAATCTCCAATGAGGAAAGAAGGCATTAGTTTAAGAGAGATTCATGTCTTAACATTTGTATTATATCCTGAGTCAGGTTAGATTCTCTGCATGTTTTCAATAATTGATGTTGAAAACGTAAAGTACAGTTGAATAACCGCAGTAAACGCCACATATAAAGGCTGACGTTTTTTTGTTTGCTTTCTTGCTAATTAATTAAAGGCTCCTTTTCCCTCATCCGTCCCTGTAACTTTGTGCAATTTGTCTGAAGTCTTTATTCTCAGTCTACTGGGAACTTAACCCTCGATTATCCAGACACAGGAGTCACGTCTCGCTGAAACAAGGCTGGTGTTTTCCATTTTTCCTCAGCCGAAGTGCCTCAGCAAATGAAAGTGGCCTGACGTGGCACGTATGGGCGTGACTTCACGCAAATGTGTATCAACCACCCCCCCCCCACGCGTGTCCAGAAACGAGGTGGATGGGAGCAGGGGGGCTAGATGGGGCAGAATAAATTGGGCAGAAGTCAGATCTGTGATGAGATACTTCTTAAAAAAAAAAAAAACAGAGAAGAGCGGAAGCCCCACACTCATTTCACGCATATCTTCCGTGGGACAAGTTCCTACCCATTGAGGCCATCTGGTCCAAATGGAACATAAATTGATGTGAGTAGGGACAGGGACCAATTTGTTTTCACACTAGGGGGCTAGAGGCGGGTTGCTATCTCCCCCCCACCACCCCTGGTGTGGGGAAAAAAAATATGTTCCATATCTCACTTCTGCCCGTTGTGGATCACTGTGTTTTGACCAGGGTGGCTACGTGGGGCATGGTTGGGGGTTGAAGACCAATGGATCCACCCTGCCAGGGACTTACCTGGGAATGCTGGAGGGAATTCTGGGAATTGTGTATGACACAGTGTAGTATTCCCTGCCTAGTGTATAAATAAAGGTACCAGCCCAGTCCGCAGCCCTGATACAACCAGTATATGCATCTGTGTTCCCACAGACGCTATGTGTCTTTATGGTCGCCTGTTAAATGCAAAGCTGTAAAAGTCACTGATCATCAAACAGATTTATCGCTTGCAGTAATTAAACCGGCCACCTTCATAAGGCATTTTGAAGCTTAACTGTTAAATTTAGTTGCTTAGTTGATGCTTTTGTCCAGAGTGACTTATGTTTATATAGCTGAATGTTTCACTGGAGCCATTTAGGTTAAAAACATTGCTGAAGGACACTACAGCAGAGGCTGTCTGGGGTCAAGACCTCGACTTTACACTCTCCTGCCCCAAAGAGTTGAACTTGACTCTTTGGAAGTATTAGGGATGAGGGGGGGCTTTGGCACAAAACTCCACATTCACACCAGTGAGAGTTGGATTTGAACCCAAAAGCCTGAAGGTGAACTACACCGCAGACCATGTGTCCAATCAGAAATCGTGACACCTCTGGTGAGCTCAAAGGCAGCACAAACTATAACCTAGGAACTGTAACATCGGTAGATCAGAGTCCAGAAAGTAAAAATCTAGACCAAGATTTTGTTTCAACCAATCAGTTGAATATTCTGTGACTGTGATTCTTCATACTCAACTGAATGGTTGAAACAAAATCTCAGTCTGGATTTTTACTTTCTGGTCCACTTCTGGTGTAGATGTTCCTTCATGGTGAAATAGGCAAATCCATCTTGGTCTCAATGGTCTCTGCTTCATGGATCCATCCATCCATCCATCCATCTTCTTTTTGCTTATTCTGGTGAGGGTTCCCGGTGTGCCACAAGGTCACACCCTGGAAGGGACGCTAATGTGGACACACCCACACACACTCACTTGCACAATCAATCATATACTGGGGGGAATTTAGAAACACAAATTAACCTAACTGCACCCCTGTGGATGGGGAAAACCAGAGTGCGGAGTATAAACCCCGGAAAAATGAGGGGAGCATGCAAAGTACACACACACAGACTGATGGCAGGCCAAACAATCAAGTTTCCTGCAAAAAAATGGCAGGCGAATGACCATCTGTATCACAGGGCCTCCAGAAAACAAAAGGGATATAAAAACAGTTCTCCTGTCAAATTCAAACGATGTAGCACAAATTGAATTCCTGAGTGGTGCGCTATACCATTTTCAGCTGTGTGTACGCTCTATGCGGCCATTTGTAAATCTTATTACAGATAACCAGAAATTTATCTGGAATCACACACAGACGCCTATTCCTTTCCCAGCGCTTCTATCAAGAGGACAATTTAAAATAAAACCAGGACATTTACACATCAGACAGGCGGTTTAAACTTATTTAAGTTGTTACGGTTTTGGAAGGGTGAGTAACGACAAGAGAACAATGTGCCCTTAATTATGGCTGATAATTCCAGACATTGTCTCCCATTCACACACAGCTCCCAATGAGGAGAAAGTGTGTTAAATCCCCAACGCTGCTGGCTGCTTGACACACGGATGGCTGCAGGGCTGTCAGCTGCCGTTTGGAAACACGGTGTGGTCTGTCTGTCTGTCTTAGTGTTTGTGTCTCTCTGTGTCTGTCTGTCTCTATGCATGCCTCCTTCATGATTAATTGACGTATTTGTGGCACCACAGTGTGGTGTTGCATTCAGAATCCTATAGATGTTTCCCCATAACACTCTGAACTGTGCATACCTGCAGACATACAAATATACGCATTTATGCTTAATCGGCAAACCTAACAGTCCGTGCTTGAACACTTACGTATGTTTTGTTTTGATCTCAAGCTTTTCAGCAAATAACTGATGCTTTTGCACAGTAGTCTGAGCTGAATTGCATTGCCGGAGGAAAATCCCAGAAACGTAAAGCAAAGCCCTTCAGAATCAGATAAAATCTCTACAAAAGCAGCGGACTGAATGAGGAAGGCAGTGGCACGGAGCGGACTGGAAGGCTCTGCAGTGAAACGGCGCTACGCGGACAGCCCAGAAGGAGCAGAGAGCCAGAGAGCGTCCGACTCCGGCATGTACATCCATCAGCGTCTGGCACCGAACCGGCTGGCCGCTCTGCCGAGAAGGTCGTGTCTTTATGGTCCGTTAAGAATCCACCTGATGTCTTGCTGGATACACACCCCCCTTCCCTCTACCCCACATCTGTGTTCGCCAAGGCCTGGGATGAAAGAGCGCTTGTGGATGTCGAAGGACGATTATGACACAATTTGGGCAGCGCGAGAGAGTATCAGCTTCGTGGTGTCTGTTAAAGATTCTCCCGCTCTAAAAAATTTAAGCCCTCTAAAACACATGGGTGGGCTCAAGTGTGGTTATTACTGTGAGAGTATCCACTCCGGTCCTGGTCATGTCTTGGTCAATGTGCGAAACTCCTACATTACTGGACATCCGATATTCTACAAATGAAATAAAATTCAGGTAAATAATGGCAGTGGCAGGTTTGCTGAAGCGACGTGCTTCCCAGTCATATTTAGGTAGCAAAGTCAGCTATGTCTGCTCTTTTATGATGGTGTGAAGTGGATTACTTGGAATTAAAAAAAAAAAAAAAAAAAAAAACAGTGGCAATGTTAAAAAACTTTTTTTGACAGAGCTGGATGTTGCTTCACCTTCTCAGCGTTGTCTGCCAGACAGCCCCAAGAATGCGTGTATCAGCCGGAGAGAGACGGAGACACTCAGACTTCTGAGAAGCCGTGCTGAGACGCCACGTACGCGCGTGACTCACCGCTAAACCCTGTGCTTACTGCTCACACTGCGTGTGTCAGTGTCACCACGCTGGGGTTGATGCTCGGGAGAAGCACATACGTGTGTGTGTGTGTTACATAGGGCTAAGTTTTACTTTAAATATGTCAGGAAGAACTCCACTTAAAGTTCTCTCTGCAGTTACCCACAATCTTGCATCATGCATCCAGTCTTTGACCCACAGAACTGCCGTCATTCTGCCAAAAATGTCCATTTGTGCCACGATGCGCTGTGTGATGATCTGTGAATCAATGCTTATACATGCAGAAATCTTCAGAAAATATGATTAGTGCTGTCAATCGGACGCCTTAGATGCATGCCTATGAAACGGCTTTGCCATAGAGAACCTGGGTTACTCTTTTGCTGACCACTGAAAGTTCTTATATTATTTGTTAGTAGCTCAAAATTCCCTTTTTTCCGAAGAAGCATCCACATTCCCGTTCGTAGGACACGGTGTTGGAGAGAAACCTAATAATTCTGTGACTTTAACGAGGAATCTTTTCATCATGGGACACCTGCAGAAACTTGTGAGGACTGAGGGTGAGAAAACTCTGACCGTTTCCATGGATAAGATGCAACCAATGGTCTCGTTCTGGCCCTCTTCCCGCAAAAAGCAACTCGGAAACTTGTCTTTTGTTCCTCAGGATAACTTGTTTGATGATCACACATTTAAAAATTTCACTTTAAAATCAGTGGACAACAGTTTACATCATAACTACATACCTTCTGGTCAAAATTGCAAAAAAAAAGAATGACTGTAAATGATTGTAACATTGACACGTTGGTCGTGAATACCCTCGGGAAACTTCAAGTTGTGACCAACATATTTTTCTTATGAAATGTCAAACCACACTGACAAACAGAGCAGACACTGGCAGTTTCCAGTGTAATAATAATGAGAGCAGGACACTGTTTGAGTACGGTTTTTACGCTGAAGAATAACAGAAAACCCACAGTATTTTCCACTGTGTGATCTGCAGCCTGCTGAAATCTCATTTAAATAGACTAACCAAACAGCAGGCACTGCAAATAAATACTGCAAACCTTGAACTCAGAGTCAGGGTTAAATGAAGCAGACATGCATGCACCAGTCTCACCCTCCTGCATGATATATTTTTAATCATTTTAATCTGAAAAAGTGTCAGAATTTGGGGAAGTAAGAAAATCGGGCAAAAGTTTCAGCCTGATACGAAAGTGTGAAACACCCACGTCGGCCATAAATCTCACCAAGTGATTAATGTGCTTTGGCAATAGCCGGAGTCGAGCCTTAATTAATAGTTGCAGCAGACGGCACCGAGAACGCCGCATGGCCACGCATGGCCCCGCCCTCTGTCCGTCGCCGTGGGTGATTCTGGCACGCTCCCCAAAACCACACGACAAGTCCCATCAGCTACAAAGCCCGGCTCCAGTAAGAGGGAGCGACTTCAATGGAATACCTCAGAAATTACTGCGCATGGGAGGCGCAGAATGAAACAGTGGAAACGCAGACAAAGCGCCAGTGCATGGCACCCGCAGGACGGCGGCGGTCGCAGCAGCCCGAGAGGGCCCAGGCACCGCCACTCGGACGCTGCAGGTCACCGTCGCATGCTTTTATACACAGATGTTCATCCATGTAGAGGGAAATGTTATTTTGTCCTTAAAAACATGCACCTGTGCAACTCAGTATAAGACTCCAGGAATGAAGCATCCAGCAATAGCAAACACTGTGTTAGCTGCCTAAATCTTACACATGTGCTTACATCACAAAAGGTAACATTCATCCATCATAGCATTATGGTGAGGTCAGGAGGCACAGGGGACACCCCATAGGAGACACCAGTACATCCCAGGGCACACACTATATCTTTGTGTGGACTCCATTCATTTCTATGGGCATAACCCTAATCCCAACCATGATCACCAAACCCCTACCCAGTCCTAACCTTAACCATAATTAACTAAACAAAATATGAGACTTTTGACATTTTTTTCTTTTTTGATTGCATTCACAGATTTTTATAAAATTGAGGATATCCAAATGGCAACCTGGAAACTGCGTACCCATATCTATATTCCTATATTTCTGTGGACCATCCATTCGTTTCTATGGGGAAAAAAAAGAAAAATTACTGTTATAACCCCTACCCAGCCATAACCTTAGCCATAAGTAACCAAACAGTGTTCTGGCATTTTTAGTTTTTTGGTTGCTGTCACCGATTTTTATAAAATTGAGGTCATCTTTATGAGAACTAGAAAAATGGTCCCTTCAATGTCAAAATAACAGGTTTTTTTTAATTATGTTATAAGGGACATTTGGTCCCCAAAACATAAGACATATCTGGACTACACACACACACACACACACACACACACACACACAATGGATGCCCTAGTTCATCAAACTGCCAGTATTTGGACTGCAGCAGGAAACCAAAGTACTCTGAGGAGACCTGCGCAGAGTAAGGGGAGAACATGCAAACTCCACACAGACACAGGAAGCGTGACGCAAGTGTCAAATAAAAAAGTTTAAGTAAAAAATGAAGTCTGCCCTTGAAGAGAAGAGAGAGAAAAAATCACACCTACACCCTTTAAGTGTAGTCAGGGGTAATGATGGACCCCTCCCCTCCTGACATTTAAGCAGAGAAACAGCAGTGCTGTCCAAGTGGGGGGAGCACACAGCCAGACACGGTGCCCCCCTCGCCACACTCAAAGGAGAGGCTGTGTTTTTCTGCTTTGTTTTGTCGCCGGGCGCATTGCCTCAGCTGCGGCTGCGTCCCCCCCACCCCCGTTAACGAGGCGAGCCGGCCGCGTGGCCCACGCTGTGCCACCGCGGTACACGTCCTTGCCGCAGAACCCGAGCCGTAACTCGTCCTGGATGGAGGTGTCGCCCTCAGAAGTCGTAAAACGTAAATCACGGCCAATAAGGCCGAGGCAGGTGTTGGGGCCGCTTAAGGTCATGAGGAGTTATGTTAGACGGGGGGGGGGGGGGGGGGGGGGGGGGGGGGGGGGGGGGGGGGGGGGGGGGGGGGGGGGGGGGGGGGGGGGGGG
>JABFDZ020000043.1:13917254-13931829 GCA_019775955.2 Pollimyrus isidori
CATGTTTTTGGACTGTGGGGGGAAACCGGAGTACCCAGAGGAAACCCCACGACGACACGGGGAGAACATGCAAACTCTACACACAGGAAGCCCAGGCGGAGACCCGAACCCAGGCCCCAGAGGTGTGAGGCAACAGTGCTAACCACTGCACCACCATGCCCTCTTGGAAACCTTCAGAGCACTACCAGTCTTGAATATCCTTATCCAGATCTTTTCATTGACACAATCTGATCACAGGGGGCTACAGAGAGCTCCTTAAAGGTGTTCATTCTTCATCCATTCTGAGCTGTGGGACCAAATAAAGACAGGTGTATGCCTTTCTAAACCATGCACAATCAATTGACTGCAACAACCAAGTTCTAAAGACATCTTCAACAAAAGAAAGAAAGATCAAAAAGAGAAGAAGGACGCATCTGGGCTCATTTGTCATCTTGAAGGGTTTCAATATTTGTTGCTTTTTATGGTATTTTAAGATATTTAAAAATAAATGGTATTTTAATGAAATGGTATCACATAAATGGTACTTTCTGCTATTTTATTTTTCCTAAATTTCTATTTTTGTTTTCTGGGGCATTGTATGTCAGTTGATGATAAAATGGAATTCAATCCATTTTGAAATAAGTCAATGAAACGACAAGGTTTGGCAAAAGTTCAGGGTGCATAATACCTTCTAAGGGCTCTGTATTCATGAAATATTTTTAATTTAATGGGATTTACAGATAAAGAGGGCTGAGGACAAAATGACACTAATTACAGTAAGTTACAATAAATACAAACAGGCTTCTATCATGGTTGTTGGACATTCTGTATGGTGGAGTTTCCAGTTATTGATAGCATGTGCTATCTGTTTATTTATGCAAATGTTAGTCCAATGCCAGGGGCTGCCCAGGCAGAACCAATAAAGAAAGCTGTTGATGATTGATGGTGTGGACACTGCTAGACAGAGCTGACGAATGTTCTTGGCTGCGACCCCCTGTCATGTCAAACATTGGGGTCAGGGGTCGAAGGTAAGGCTTGTTAATCTTGCTGCCACAGGAAGCTTCAGTGTGTTGGTGCTCCGAGTCCAGTCTTTAAATTATATTCTGTGTAGCAGTGAACCAGACTGTTATGTACAGCCAGGGCACAGAGCGGGAAAGCAAGGACTGGGCTCCAAGTGTCGGACAAATACGGGGTTTAATCAAAGGCAGGACACAATCAAAACACAACTACACCACAAGTAATGTCAGTAACCAGACTGGGGAAACATACTCTAACGCAAACTTAAATATGCAGGACTAATCAACAACGAGAAACAGCTGGTAACAAGGTGATTCCACACAAGGTTGCGAGGGGGCGTGGCAAATGGGAGGATCAAACAGGCAGGGCATGACACAGACGTGTCCCTGCTTAGCTATTAGTTAAAAAAAAATCTACATGAATTCCCAGTAGAAACAGACAAATTACCAAGAGGTTAAGGGATATAGTTACAGAAGAGAGTGACAGGTTAGCCAGTGGTTAAAGAACATGGATGAGGTCCCACGAGACACTGATAGGGAAGTCTTAGGCAATAAACTTTTATTTGACAAGTTTCCAGTTCCGTCTTGAGACTACCCAGGTGTGATTGTCAGCTTCTTCTGTCAGGTGATATCTTCGCTTTTGCTTGCATGTGATTATGATTACTTGGACCTTGTCTGAGTTGCATTGCCCCTCCACAGCATCTCAGAATACTGGTGAAACTACCATTAATCTTTTACACGGAAATGGAAACTCAGAGAAAATGAAACATTCTTACCAAGGATCTAAACAGGGTTTCAACTTCAAGCCAAGTGGGGACTCAGTGCAAATCAAGCCAATCCAGTCGGCGTGCTGCAGGTTTACCGCTAACCGAGAGGTGCTCCCTGGAGAAGATAAAATCTTCAGCAATTTCTTTTCTTCAGCATTTCTTTTCTTAGGTCTCTAATGAACAAATCTCTTTTACTTTGCAACTTTATAATGGATAACAACCCTGATCTGGTATTTTTAACGGAAATCTGGCACAGATAAACTGATTACTTTTCCCTTAATGAGGCTACACCAGCTGGATACAAATGCTTTGAAAAAAGCCCACATTCATGGTCCAGGAGGCAGACTCGCTGTGCTCCGCTGAGAGTTTCCAAACTTTCCTCCATCTGGGTTGTCTCTTCCTGTTACTGAGACATTTTAGTGCTTTAGCTTGAAAGTAACAGGTAATATCTTCCTTTGCTGGTTATATATCATGCTCTTAAATCAAACCATGTATTTTTAGATCTTTAGATCTGACTTTTGTGCATCAAATCCTATCCTTGTTCAAACAAGCTACTGACACTTTATCATTGAAGAACCCAAATCTTAGTCACAACTGATTCTCCGGTTACTACCCGATTTCTAAAATCCCTTTTATTGGTTGCTGATCAGTTACTGCCTCACATGAGCTCCCATAATCCCCTATCATTTCAATCAGGTTTAGACCATTACACAGTACAGGTACCATCCTTGTCAAAGTTACCAATCGCTGGCTAATGGCTGCTAACTCCTACAATCCTCATCTGCCTCTGTTTCTCAGCAGCCACTGACAGAATAGATCATAAACTCTTGTGAAGATTAAAGGATTACACTGGTCTACCAGATATTGCTCTAAAATGGTTTTCCCCCGATATCTCTAATAGACAAGTTTGTTTTGACTGTAGAAATTAGGTCAGATATGCCATGGTGTCCCCCAAGGGTCAATGTTGGGACCCTTTCTCATTTATCCCTTTGGGCCAGATAATCTATCATTGGGGTTTCAATTTTCATAGATATGCAGATGTACATTAACACCTAACCTAATGACTACACTGTCACTGAGAAGCTAAACAGCTTGGATGAGATCCAGTGTCAGATGAGTCGTACTGTAATTTCCTCATGCTCATCAGTGACAAAACAGAAGCCATATTTATTGGAACCCCTAACCAGATTTGGGTTGCTTGCTGGGGATGTTATCTCTCTGTCAAGAGGTCGCAAATCTATAGTGGTTTTAGTGATTAAAAGAGAAAACTGTGCTATTATTATTATTTTGTTGCTGTTTTTATTGTGGATATTATTATCATGATGATAGTAATAATAATAATAATTATTTTATTACTGGTGCCGTTGTTGTTGTTGCTGCTCTTATTTATTAATCCATCCATCCATCCATTATCCAAACCGCTTATCCTTACTGGGTCGCGGGGTATTTATTAATTAATGTATGTATTTTTTTTTGTTATTGGGCAAAGTACCAATACAGTTCTTTGGTCCTTAAGAAATGCACCTTCTATTAATTCATTAATATTGACATGCCACATCACCAGCCGCAAAACTGTAAGCTGTGCAAATTTCTTTGAATAAAAATGTCTGATAAACAATGAAAAATAATGCACGACTAGAGCTCTTTTTCCTGGAACTCCTTCAGATGCAACTGAACACAATTACAGTATTAATCTGACATACCTACTGATGTGAAACTCATTTTCAAGGCACAACGCTAAATGAAAACAACGATTGTAAAAGTGAGAGGCCTTTAAACTGTAATTATGTATTTATTTACACACCATCCCTTTGGCAGCTTATTATGTAATTATGGCCTTCCTGGATTTTGGGAGTGAGGAATGGAAAGGTTCAGCCGGCATCGTCATGGTGACAGGGCTCTTCTCAAGGGTCCTAGCTTCTCACTGACATTATAATAGCACCAAGTGCCAAGGAGATCCACCGCATAGCCAATTCCATATCCAATAAAGAATCCTCCACAATGCTCCAATGCATCCCTTTTTACTTATGAGAAATATATTTAGATAAAATATAAAACATGAAGCGGCATACTTAACTATTAGGATCAAGAAATGTATTGTCATATACACAGTCAAAAACATGTACACATTAGAACCATGTAATGATATTCTTACTTTGCTTGCTCACCCTTTGAAGAAGATATAAATTAAAATAAATTGAAAAAAATCTTAAAAATATAGGAATCAGAATCACTCAATAAAGTGCACAGTGCTAAATGATATACAGTATGAGTTGGATATGAATTTGGGGTCAGGTTAACTTGAGCTTTTAGCATTGTTCAAGAGTCTGATTGCCTGAGGGAAAAAACTTTTCGTCAGGCTTGTGGTGCGTGACATTATGCTCCTGTAGTGTCTTCCTGAGGGAAGCGGTGTGAACACGATGTGCTGGGGGTGTGCATTGCATTGTCTCTAATTATGTTGTGGGCTCTCTTGATGACCTGACTGTTACAGATGTCCTGCACAGAGAGGAAAGTCGTTCCAGAAATGTACTGTGCAGTTTTAATTACGTGATGGATTATCAATGGAACATGTGGTGTCTCTGTGCACCTAACTGTGTCGATAAGCTACTTCCCTGACACACTTCGCTTACACAGTGGAGATGTCATGCCACATAGAAGTCTTTTTGTTCTCCTCGAGTTGACCACCTTCTGAGTAATTTGCAGACTGGTACGCGACGTCCTAGAACGTGCACTTCGACACCCAGTGCTGGCACAGAGATGGGCGCCTGCGTTTCAGATTACCCCGACCGAATTATGTGCTCCAGGTAAACTCATGCTCCGCACTGCCATTAAATCGTAGCCTTAATTCTCGGCAGCTGGATTTTTGCCCCAAGTTTTACCAGCTGCCACACAATCTCCTGCTAAAACACACCCCCCAGCCTGCCACCCCCACACAAAGGCGCATTCTTTACCCCGAATGGCAGACAGTATGCATGCTGTTTAAACCACAGAACAGACCAGGGACACAGGAATAGCAATGATATGTCTATGGATAATAATAATCACAACAAAGAACACAGCAGGATCCTGCGCATTTATAAAGTAATACAAAGGAAAGAATTCTGGTGGAAGATCCACTATTAGACATATAAATAAAAATGCAATTGAAAGAAATGTAAGAATGTCCATGCTTTTGTCACATGTACACTTGGCTCTGCTACCTCCCTCTCCACCAATGAAATGCCCTGAAGCACCTGTACAGCGTCTCCACCCCTCTGTTGGAATGTTCAGTCCGCTGCTGTGGTGGTGGTGGTGGGGGAGATCAAGTCCACGCTCAAGTTCACGCCCGTTTTGTGGGAGAGGCACATCCCTGTGGGGAGCCGGGAATCGGAGAGGGTCCTAGGGGCGTGGTCGACCCCCGAAAGGTCGTGTTTGGACAAGTAAATGTCTGAACAAAGGCCTCAGCCCCAAGGATTTGGCTCTGTCTGTGATTCGTTATGTAAGAAACTGTGATGAAAGACGCAGAATATCAGTGATTATTTCCACTGTTGTTGTTTGCATTACTAGTAACACACATCTTTTGTCAAGAGCCGTATGCTTAATAGGCACTGGTCAGGGACTTTTTTAAAAGGTATTTCACCCTGTCAAACTATCTTAAATTACATTTTGTGACACACAAATGAAAATGGACAACAGTGTTACCGTAAGAACAAAATGGGCAAAGAGGATGGTAAAACAAACGTTTTGTTTCACATGAACTAGCAACAACATTTATCTTATTTTTCTATAAAAGCTATTAGCAATTTGTGGAAATATAGAACTGTGAAGTCCATTACAAGAAGCCCTAGGAATGGCAGGCTATAGTGTAACACACTTACACACAGTCACACTATATAAATATAACACAGTAACCCCTTCACATTAGCTAGGGCTATGGGGAGCAGATCCACGCCAATGTGACAATTCGCAAATAATACGAGGGCCCCCCTAACCTCAATGTAAAAAGTCTATTTCTTTCCTATTTCTAAACAAACAGTACTGTACTGTACACCTTACACGTTATTTCCCATCAAGACCTTTTTATATAATCTAATAACCACCTAGATTATGCTGGATTATGCACAAAATTACTACTGTACGCATTGGAAGTACCATGTTTTGGACTCATTATTAAAAATGCTAAATTATCAGCACTGGAAAGTTTACAAGGCACTGCAAGGAATGCAAGATTCCACAGTCAGGGGGAGGGCTAAGCACGTGAGTGCGGCTGAGGGCCAAGGCAAAGATGATCAATGCTCCCCAGCCAAGGGCTTTAGTATTTTAGATAAAGTGTGCACTTACTCTAAAAAATATTATGTACGACTAATATTTATATATTACACAATTTTATGTTATCCAAAATATGTTCAGTATTGTTTTTGCTTGCGTGTCATTTGAGAGTTTCTGTGGTCTTTTTGCGAAACCCGTTCTCGTTCATGGTCTAGTTGCGAATAATCGAATCCGCAAATGTAAAATGCTTGAATGTGACGCCATTACTGTTTTTATATTATAGTATGATCACAGTGCCCATAATGTCCATTCGTCCAGTCATGCAGGCATCCATACATCTTTAAATATGTTTTTATTGTTTTCAAGATGACACAGCAGTATTTAGTTGCTGTCCTGATCATTCCGTCCAAATACTGATCACCTTATGGTATGGCCGTATACCTCGCATGTGATAGATAAAGCCTTTGCATCCTTATAAGAGATGTAGGAGTTAGGATCCATCCATCCATCCATCTTCTCCATTCATTACTGAACATAGACCATTCCTCAAAAACCACAAGGTCTAAGGCAGGGGACATCCAGATCCACCACCAGGCTCTTCGATAATATCTCTGACTAATTCATAATGAAAATTGTGTCCTCTGTAATCCTTATCCTCTCATGGCAAGGGATTCATCGGTCTTCATTCTTGCTCCAAAATTTTTATTAGCAATATTATTTTTTTTTCCATTTATCTTCAAGTGTTTTTCAAGTAGGATTTTAAATATATATATTTTAAGAATAATAACAAAAAATGTAAGCGAAAATGAAGCACAAATTGATTGAGGGAGATCTTTGTACTGTGGAATGTTGTCGTATCATTTGGCCCAATTAGAAGGATACGGTAACAAAGCCACACCCAGGCTGACCAGAAGCTTCATTCCTCAGTCATGCATACAAAGACTCTTTATTGACTGATGTCAAAAGGCAATCTCTATGGCAACAGACATGTCTGTGGAGGTCTGCTGTGACAATTTGAGAATGACCTTGGCCATACCATAGATCACTGAGGAAAAAAAAAACAAAACGTGCACATGCGTTTTCAGGGAAATGACAGAGGTAGACATGGAAATCAGAGGGTTATGGAAGTATGCAGCCATGTGAAACCGAAGATATTTATTCATTTATATATTTGGCATCGTATGTCGGCTCTGTCCCAAGGGAAGAGAAACTTGACGTTGACATTTCACCTATTTTATCAGTAACAGCCCTGTCCCAAACCTGAGAGCGTGTTGGGGCAGCTCCGAATCCGGAGAAGCACCACACCTTGGTATCCGCAAGACAGAAGTGCTACAGGGACTGAAATGACCTGGCATACGTTCCCAGAGAGCATAGACACAGTAATTACCCTATAGAAAAAAAAATGTGCAAAAAAGTAATATTAGTAGGATAAAAATGATTGTTTCACAAGGTGTGTTACAGTGCACTATGAAAAAGGGGTGAGGATAGGAATACAGTATGGAGGCGGGAAGGACAGTGGACATGCAAACACTGTGAGTGTTTGTACAGGATTTTGGATGGTTAATTAAAGGACTTCAGGTTATAACGTGTGCTCTTGATGTCTGCCATTGTGTATTATAATCCTGTGCAAAGAATGGATCACACAAAAAGTATGTCCAATAGATAGCAAGGCTGTACTTTTACAACTCTTAGAATTCAGAACTATCTTAAGAACGTAGGATATTGGCTGGGTTGTACTTCGAGAACTTTATGAAAGCATTTCGGCGTCAGTCCTGACCGGGAAATGTCCATAGCTGAGGGAGTTTTCAGCCCTGGCGTATCACCCATTCAAATATGTCCTCTTAACCACCATTCATATTCAGCTGGGCTGTGGACTACAGCATTGTAGGTAAACAGATAAATACAGCTTTTTCAGTGTTCTTTAAGTGAAAGTGAGCAATGGTTTTGGGACCCTTATGATGAGCACTCGACAAGGTTTTGCGGGGTGAAAAGGTCAATGCCAAGGAGCCTAAAAGCTCGCCAAAGTTTCCCTGCCATGACGAACCACAACCGGTCAGCCTTGTCCTTCCTCATTCTTTGGTTAGAGTGTCCTCCAGATGCGTAAGTTATGCATTCAGTGTGTGGTGTACTCCAGTCTTGTGCCTAATACTGCCTGACTTAGATAAGCAGTTAGATGATGGATGGATGGATTGGTGTCCTAAGAAGTTATTTTTCACCCAGTAATATGCAGAAAATGACATGATTGCTGTAAAAATTACCAAAATTATATGAATCATACATGCCATGTCATTCTGGACTTTGTTAACCAAGTCACATAATTTCTGGGAACTTCTTTGTCATTCTATCATTTTTTTTTCTTTTTGATGCAGCACAAAGAAAAATTATAGAAAAAAAGAAAACCAGTCAATGATCTAAAAGACCCAGTTAATTTCAACTGGACAGGATTCAGCAGTCGCTAAAATTCATATTTAATTTCAATCCTGCCAGCAAAGGGTCACAGTAACCTAAATCTCTTTAGGTGAATAAACCTAAACCTCTTATTCCAAAAAAATAGAGGTAGGTAAGTAGTTAACAGGTTTCATTCATATTGACTTCCCTAAAATAAAATGAATAACAGGGACATTTTAACCACCTATGCACCATAGGGATGATTACAGGAAGTGGGTGATGGTGCAGCCAGTGCTGGCTGGACTTTTCGGCTCTGTGACTTCAGGCCCGGAAAGTCTCTGATCATCCTCTCACAGCCGGGTCGGCCTCAGTGGCAGAAACAGCGTAGCCTGTTATTAAACTGCGAGTGACACCAGCAAAAGCTGTAATTCGAGCGAATCCAAAATGCTCCACTTTGCGTCTCACTCATAAATTAATAGAGAGCAATATTGCTTGAAACCGAAGCCTCACGACTGCACGATGAAAAGGAAACTGGAAAGAAGGAAAAGAATGTCTCAGTGCTCAAGCCGCATGCTGAATCGCACGTCTTTACGACGACTGTCCTGTTCAATTTCATGGGAGTCGTCCTCGCGGTGAGTGTCAGGTTTGCTATGACTCTGGAGTCTCTGCCGTTCTGCGGCTGAGAAAAGCTAGACAAAAACCGGCCACACTTCCAGAGCTGAGGCGCCATGAACTATTGCATTGTGGGGCAGAGAAGGAGGGCTTTTCCTTATCCGTATCTTTGCTCTGTATCCTGGTCAACCTGAAATGTGGGAGGAGAAATTGGGTCTACAGTTTATTCTTCATCAGAGGTCAGAAGAACCCAGAGGAGATCCCTAACGAACAAGGGCAATGACGCTCAGCGAGACCATGACGGACAGAGACAAAACAGGCGTGTGAATGTGAGACGAACCTCCCAGCCCATGGCTTGTCACCTCCCAAGCTTGCAGGCACGCACAAATCAATCTAAAACCTGAAGATCACCCCCCCCCCTCCCTCGCCACTTTCCCTGGCCACAGTCCACAAGCACGCAAAAACAAAAATGTCTTTGGTGGATGCAGAGCAGAGAAAGGCTGTCACAAAGGTACGAGATTTACATGCCGACCCGCGTCAACGTCGCTTGTAAATCAGCGGTGGGTGCCCTGAGGTAGGAAGGTCACAGGTATGTGGACGAGGCGGGGTAGGGACGGGGGGGAGGGGTTGTGTGAGAAGACAATGGTGACCCAGGTCTCCATCCAATCATGGTCCAGAAAGCGGCAGACACGAGAACGTCGAGTTGTCGAAGTGTTTATCCTTAAAATTTACGAGCTGATGATTGTTGAAATGTACGCTGACCCAGCCCTCCTCCCCAGTCTCCCCAGGCACCAACCCACCCGACTGCCAGCCTGCCCGCCCCCCAGACTCCATCAGACGATGGTTTCAAAAAGACTTTTTTTTTTTTTTTCCAGTGATCTGGCCAAGCTACAGTGGGGACGGCGGCGGCGGCGGCGAGGTGGAGATTCCTGCCCACACAGCACGCTTCTCACCCCCCACAGAGGGGTGGAATGGGAGGGGGGTGGAGGTGCCGCTTGCACAAAAATCTGAGACAGACGTGGTGGAAGGCCGCCCTCTGTACGCAAATATGCAGTGCTTCAAAAGGCTCTTTTAAGGGACAAAAAAGTGGCTTTGCTATGCTTTCATTATGGACACGGCCTTTGTCCCCGGTGAGAGTGTGGGACGCTCTTTTTGATATGTGTCACCGACGGTTAACTCCATCAAACCGGCTCACAATAAATGGTTGACCAGTGGCGTTGGCCAAGCGTCCCTGCAGCAGCCGTGCTTCCGTGCGGCGCTCCTGGCTTTGGTGCGCCTGCTCTACTTCCCCCAGCTTAACGCCTCCTCGCCCCTGTATCGGAGGAGCACCCTTGGCTGGAGACCAACTCTTTTAAGAATAACAATGTAAGGAACGTGTTAAGGACGTTCAGCCTTCCAACAAAAACGGTTACAGGTGTGCTCTCTCATGGTTACAGTTTCACCAGGAATGTATTTATACTCCGGCCGCACACGTCCCCCCCGTACACCAGCGACAAAATTCAACAGGAGAAACTTTATACAAATAATGCGCTTATTTTCCATTTTGCAGTTACCATTAACATATACCTATTAGAGGTGAGCACTAATAAATTCTGACTTGCAAATTAATATATTCATTTTTAAATATGTAAACCAATAATAGTTAATAAAATAGTTAATATAATTAATCTAGAATGAAATACAAGATGAATGACGGCAACAAATGTGTTATTAATGTATAATAAATAAATAATCATGAAAGTGTTTACATAAAGCAAAAAGCTACCCAACCCCTAATTTATGGAGTCCCATTAGGCTACATCGTGGCCGTGTTGATCTGAAATACAGCGTAGACCTAAAATGGTTTATAAGGCTCAGACACACTGTCACTGGCAGTCAGTAGGTGGACCCACTAATGGTACAAGGGGCTGTTCGAAAAAAAGCAAAACAAGTTTTTTTTTTTTATGCAGAAGTACGTGGGTGTTTTTAATTAGCGGAATGGGCAGGGAATTATGTAGCAGGACTTAAGTCTGAAAACGTTTTCTGTGTTAAAGGTGACACAATCAGGTGAGACGCTGAGGTTTGTGCATCTAGCACATGAGCACGGCCAAATCGATTTGCAACTTATTTTAGTCAGCTCCTTCTCCCGCCTGATCACCTGCCGTTATTTTGCGCCGTCGCTAATCCAGTCATAGGTTAATTAGAGGGGGGGTCAGACTCTGCCCCATATCTGCTGGGATTTGAGGACAGCATTTTGTGTGTGTGTGTGTGTGTGTGTGTGTATAATTAATCTTAATAAAAAAATAGACCACATTGCTCTCTTTGACGGCTGTATTTTGTATTCTTGTGGGCAGATGGGGCTTCAAATAGCTGACCTATGGGTCTTCTCTACATTAACAGATGCCTTAATCAAAGTTCAGATGCAATGCGGTGACACATCTGTTTATATAAGTGATGGTCTCCTGCCATGAGCATTTCAGCTGCTCATGTCTCCCTGCTAACTGCTTTGTTGCCACACACTAATCGAGGTGTGTAATAAACTGGTCTGACATTCTGGGATATTAGAAATGAATCACATTCGCCGGTCACTGAACGGTTTTATACTCCACTGCTGCAGTCTGTGTAACGCTCTTACTCAGTGCCGTCACCCGCTTCAATCCCTGGCACAGAGTTGGGGTTTCGGGAAGCAAGGCCCAGGTCTCCCAAAAGAGAACCTACCTTGAACAACAGCGAAAAGCGTCATCATCCGTTTTTTTCTGTGGTTTCAAAACTGGCTCTGAAAAACAGCACATGGCCAACGGAGACGTGGCACGACGAAGCAGCCCTCGGACCTGCTAAGGGACGCAGGTGGCTCTCACTCCCATGCCGTTCTCTTAGCTTTAATTACACAGGAAGCCTCCCCAACGCATTTGGAGTGCATTACCCCCCCCCCACCACCACCACCACCACCAACACCACCACCTCCCCCCTTTAGTCTCCCGGAACATTCCGGAGAGTGCGGCGCATGGGTATGCTAGCTGGCCAAGTCTAGCAGAACAGCTCCAGCAACAAAATGCAACAGAGGTTGGGAGGCCGAGCAAAAAGTGTTTATCATTAAGCGGTTTCTCTTTAAAAAAAAAAAAAAGAGTGACAGAGAGAAATGAAATAAATAAATAAATAAATAGATTAATTTGAGCCAGTAACGTGTCGACTAGCATTCGCCGGGCGTGTTGAGACCGGATGATGGGCTGACCACATGGAAGGTGATGGAAACAGGAACCAGCTCAGTCAGTGTTACGAATAAAGACGTGGGCTTTAGATCCTGATTACCATGGGAGAGGAGCGAGCTTCTCCGCCACATGAAGGAACTTGCAGGGAGACGGCTCACCTGGACGCTGGCCAAAGCGGGCTGAGATGAACAGTAATCCGCTTACTAAGACAACAACTCGGGGCCTGCAACTGAGACTGGATATCAATATTGCATGGCGGGCTAAGTATGCAGTTCTCTTTTGGAGTCGCCGTTGGCGTAGAGTCACGGCAGGGCCATTACGCCACCTGGAAAATTCTGGAATATGCCAGAGGTCGCACCCTGAAAAACGGTCTGGGAGTAGGTACGAAATTGACATAGTTAGACCCATCTTCAGTCAGAAATGTTGGGAACCAAGTCAACGCCCCTCCCTAAATTCCAAAGCACACACATGAGAATATATTTAGCGAGCAAAGCTTGCATAACATCTCTCTGTTTAAAGACGTCTGCCCGAAGCCGCCCGGCTTTTCCGTCTCTGTTTACTCGCGACATTCGTTCGCTTGCTCGCCCTCATCCAAATGGGAATGCGCTGCAGATGACACTGCCCGCGTGAACGAAAGCCAGCTGCACCTGGTAGTGTAGTGCTGAGGTGCTGGCCTAGGTCCTCAATCTAACATGGGTAGCTGAATGCAATGTGTGACACGTGACGCACACCAGACACCGTGTTAAACTAATAAAAATGAGTTTAACTTTCCATTACAAACCAGAGGCTTAAAAATGAAAATAAATATCAAAATGATCATGTGTCATGATAGTTATCTTTATCTTCTAGTCATAATTCTTAAACACCCCTGAAATGAAAACTACCAAAAACTATTTAACTAGATTTGTGTGACATATGAGGATCTGCGGTAATGCAGACCATTAGCTACATTCTATTACAAATGCAACTTTAATAAAAAAAAAGGCATGACTCAATGGAGAGAACACACCAGAGTTCAATCTACTGTATTCCTATGTCTGTTATCTGGTGATAACAGATATATACCAATTTACAGAGCAGCCCATCATGGCCTGCTTCATTTAAAGGCCTCGGACTTTTCAGTGTCCTTCACAGTACTGGAACGAGTGTTGCCCTGTCTCACATTTAAACATTAAAGATACAGGTTTTCACTATTGCACTAGTGAAGTGGTGCAGGCTTTCACTATCGGACTAGTGAAAAGGTGCAGCCTTCCACTATCACACTAGTTAAGTGGTGCAGGCTTTCACTATTGGACTAGTGAAGAGATGCAGGCATTCACTATCACACTAATGAAGAAATGCAGGCTTTCGTCAACACACTAGTGAAGAAGAGCAGGCTTTCACTATCATACTAATGTAGAGGAGCAGGCTTTCCCTATTACATTAGTGAAAAAGGGCAGGCTTTCACTATTGAACTAGTAAAAAGGTGCAGGCTTTCACAATCACACTAGTAATGAAGTGCAGGCTTTCACTATCAGACTAGTAAAGAGCTTCAGGCTTTCACTATCATGCTAATGAAGAGGAGCTCTGCAAGTAACAGAAATAATGATCCTGGGTCCAGCCTGTGGCCCATTGTTCAGATTGGGGATGGCTATGTATTATCTGGTGGGAGGTCCACAGAGGCAGAGTAATTAGCGTTATTTATCTGAGCAGCTCAGGGGTTTGTTCTGACAGCGTCTCAGAGGGATGTGCAGAGCAGGTGACTGTGAGCTGAGGGATGATGAGTGACTCAGTAGAGCACTGACTCCCGCAATGAGCAGTCTGACCAGCAGAGGGGGAAGTGGGATGGCAGCATGGATCAGCGGATAGCACCTCGCATTGCATATGTCGGGGGACTCGGTCGTCACCATGCCACATGATATATGTGAGGGGGACAAGGTCATCACCATGCCACATGATATATGTCAGAGGGTCTCGGTCGTCACCATGCCACATGATATATGTGAGGGTGACAAGGTCATCACCATGCCACATGATATATGTCAGGGGGACTCGGTCATCACCATGGCACATGATATATGTTGGGGTACTCGGTCATCACCATGCCACATGATATATGTCGGGGGGACTCAGTCGTCACCATGCCACATGATATATGTCGGGGACTCGATCGTCACCATGCCACATGATATACGTGAGGGGGACTAGGTCGTCACCATGCCACATGATGTATGTCGGGGTACTCAGTTGTCACCATGCCACATGATATATGTCGGGGGGACTCAGTCGTCACCATGCCACATGATATATGTCGGGGACTCGGTCGTCACCATGCCACATGATGTATGTCGGGGTACTCAGTTGTCACCATGCCACATGATATATGTCGGGGGGACTC
>JABFDZ020000043.1:13963650-13982244 GCA_019775955.2 Pollimyrus isidori
ACCAGCAGTTCCACTGGCAATAGGCAGAATGCACTTTCTTTTTCTTTCTTTCTTTCTTTCTTTCTTTCTTTCTTTCTACACATTTCCTGACTGCTGATTTGCTAAAAGACAGGTTTGCCAGGGTATTCGCTGAATGGTTGAACAATCAACGCCCCTTTCCACCGTACTTCTGTGCTCTTAGGTCACAATGTACATAATAAATGTAACAGTTGCTAATGCGGCCCTGAAGAGGAAGAACGATGTTCAGAATGTTTACGGATTTCAACGCTAGGATGGAGAGAAAAAAAAGACTTTCCTTTCCAAAAGATGACAAGCTTTGTAGGGGTCAGCTGTTTTTAATGGGCTCTGCTGATAATGGCTAGCATGATGTGGTCTAGAACATGCAATGAAAATACATAGAGATTGTCTCGCCCATTAATACTATTATACTAAATGAAAAAGTACTTCCGATTAGTCTGATGCAAGTTGACATTCTGAACTGGTCAGAATAGAAAAACGTATATATTATGGACATAAAACGCATTTCAACTGAGCAGTTGAATGGCATCTTGTAGAATTCAATAGTGCTGAGAAGGATAACTATATTCATGCATCACATTTTGCAAATTGACCATCGCAACCAAACTGCTCCCAATACAGTGTTTCAAAGCTGTATTTCACTGACTGTAAAATCAATGTGCAGTGTTCACCACTGTTTTCAAAAATGGGTGTTTAGATGCGCATCTTATAATGCCTTTAGTCTTATTTTTTTATTGCATTCTTTTTTAATATTGCTGTTGGATAATCTGCCTTGCGAAAAGAAGAGTCTGTTACGAGACAATATTGGTAGCATTTATTTTACTTACTTGTGAAAAAAAATATAATAACCAGAATTTATGCATCTCAATAATAAAGAAACAATTATTTAAGTGCACAGGAATTCTGTAATTCAGTTCCTCTCACACACCAGAGAGTAGGATTCGCATCCCAAAGTGCAGAGACGTCCTAACGCAAATCAGAAATAAAATCACTTTTATCCATCCATTTTTATGAAATTCAATTTAGATATGTATCCTACAGAGCAATATTGGTTAAATTAGCTTTTAATTTGGCTTAGCAGGAACCAAAACGGTGTGGCTCCTGTCACATGTAACATGTCACCTGGCATGGTGAACAGTAATCCATTGCCTTGTTTCTACCAACACGGAGCTGGTGCTGGCCTGGTTTTCGCTTGGTGCCTTTTAAGAACCTGCCCACATTGCCACCAGTTTCAAAAAAAGAACGGAACAAAAATGTTACGTAGGCGGAAGTGAGAGTTAAGGTTCATATTTATTCCGTTTTCTGATATATTTTGGTCTATTTCAGATTATTAGGTTTTTATAAGCTGCCAAGCAGAAAAAGTTTTCAGAGTATGACTCGTTGCTCCCTGTCACTATTGCCTTCCACTTTTGTCTCCTTAAAGGCTCCCCCATCTGTGTGTGTAAATGAGGTTATTCTCACTCTCTGTTTTATTGCACAGTAAGAGTCTGCTTCAAACTGAATTTTTCTGTCCTCCTCATGATCCCTTCACCACTCCACTGCCACATATTTTATATATTCAACCTGCAACATGTTTAGAATTAATTATTCAATACGTCCAGTGAATCCAGCCTTCATTTTGCATAGAAAGAAAATTAGTGTAACATTATATCGTCAATAAGCTGGCTTGCTGTTTCACTGCTGGTACCGCCGATTAAATTAAACTTTATCAGCTATGAATTGAATTTTCTGGGTATGCGGAAGATTTGGACATAAGAGCCCATCCCATTTTTTGCTGAAATTACGGTTCCAAATTCTATGACCAGCTTTTCTATGATGCTGTGCTGGAACCATTTTTTCGGGCCCAGGCCTAGTGTTTTGTGGTGGAAACGTGCAGAACCAGTTTCGTATTGAAAAAATGTCTGGCACTGGCTCTAGCATCATGTGGGTGAGAACAAGGCACCTGATTCCTGTATGAATATGAAACAACACCAAAATGAGTTCCCACAGTCCATGTGCTGGCTGCACCGCTCAAGGCGGCCTATGAGAGCTGTTTCTCTCCCTCACCCTCAGCAGCAATTACAGGCTACCTGACTCATAACCCATAACCAGCACTCCTAGCAGGCTTAAGTAACAATTGCTCTCCAGTATATTTGAATGTACTGCAGGATTTCACTATCAAAATTATATTTCGAAATATAAAAATACCCCGCAGATGTAGCAAACTAGGGGTAGCAGCAGTCTTTCCACTGATTTCTGCCTGCCTTCTTACTAATCAGAAGCTAAGCAGATATGAGCATGGCCAGTACTGGGATTGGAAGCTGTCCTGGAAAGCTGTGTTGCTGCAGGAACAGCTGTTGGTCTGGCCAGAAAGGGAGTCCTTCCTGTGGTCTGTGTGGGTCCCAGTGCCCCAGTGCAGTGATGGGGACACTCAGATGAGACGTAAAAGCGAGGTCCTGACTTACTGAGGTCATAAAATGTCCCTGGGGATCTTTCGAAAGAGTAGGGGTAGTACCCCGATGTCAGATCTGGCCTCCTAATCATCCCTTATATCTAACTGATGAATTCCCTTCTGCCCTTTCACCACCTTAGCTACTGTGAGATAAGTGTACTGGCACAGAATGGCCGCCGCATCATCCAGGTGGGTGAAGTGGCTCCCCATTGGATCTGTAAAGCTTTAGATGTCTTGAAAAGTGCTACATAAATGTGAAAATTACATACCCGGGGTCCAGACAAAAGGTAAAAATCACATAGAACAAAATACATATATACAAATACAAAAATCAAATCGAAAGGCAGAAATTACCAAATAAATAAATTTTACCATAAAATTTATTCATTCATTCGAGAAAGACAAAAGACAGACAAAGGTCATGGATAACCATGTGTATCAGCTATTGTAAAATTAAATCACTGTGGAACCTTTCATAGCAAGTGTATATTGGCTCTCAAACATATATCATAATATCGCTAAAGTCACAGTTATGAACACACACACACACACACGCACGCAAGTTGGTGTACCTATCCAAATAGGGACTGTCCACTCATTTCTATGGGAAAAGCCCTACTCCCAATAACGACACCCTTTATCCCTATCCATCCCTAACTTTAACCATGAGTAACCAACCCAAATACAGTGGTACCTCGGTTCTCGAATTCACCAGAACTCAAATTGCTTGAAAGTCGAACAAACCACTTTGACCTAGAACTCAATCTAAATATCAGAAGTCGAACCGTGACCGCTGACCTAATATAAATTGTACGCGCCAGGAAATGAGTCATACTACAATGCAATTCTTACTTGAATGGCTTCTTCACAGACTGGATGATTAACCAAATAAAGCAGCGCAACATTACAGTAACTAACAATAAATAAACCACTAACTTACGTGTACTATTAGAGCATTTATGTAATTTATTTAAACTTTATTTTACCAGGTAAATTGACTGAAAACCAGTTTTCATTGCTTTACGTGATATTCGGGAGAAATAGCAGATTACGCATCAGAACTGTCTGGGATACAAACTTCATGAGTATAACGGAAATCTTCGGCCAAAGGTGTGTCGTCACGGTGGCAGTTCCAGTTTGTGCAGCCAGGTGAGAGGTCGCAATGTATGTAACCGTAATGCATTGCGTCAGGATCAGAATGCGTTGCTTTAAACCAGCACTGTAAGCAAGTCCAACCTCAAAAGATGTCCCCAAAAATAGGGAAATTTCAAGTTTTACTACATTTTGAGGACAATGTGGTCCCCAAATGTGATCTATGCAAAGACATACACACACACACACACACACGCACACACACACACACGCACACACACAGAGTGTATCAACCAAAGACCCCAGGACATAAACTGAAAAAACTCAAACCATACTTAACCAAAGACTCTTTATTTTTTTTTCCAATGGGTTGTCAAACACATTTAAAATTTGATAGACTATAGAATATACATACTCTGGCAAAATTTACCACATATATAGACTAAATAATTTAAAGTAGAAAAAAATAAACATCTGGATTACAGAGGTTAAGTAGTCTTTGTTTCCAGTGTATGGATTCCCGAATTGACCCTGACTGATCCCTAATCCCAAGCAGCAGGACGCCATGAACAGGAATTGCATTCATATGAGGAGTCGGGGATTGCATTCACTTGGCTTTGTGCTGACCTGTTCCAGATGTGCAAGCACCAGACGGCCATTGCGGTACGATGCCGGGCATTCCTCCTCCATACTGTGCGGGCATCGTCCGCTCAGTGCCAGTCTGTCACCCAACAACCATCCGACTGGCATCTACCTGCCACAATTTGGAGATAAACTTTAATCCCACAGGTGTACTCTGATTTACTGGTGTCAATTTAGGCTGTAGCCAGCTTAGCTTAATTGTTTTGTTCTTTTTATAAGTGTCATTATTTTATCTTATTTTATTATTATCTACTTGATCTAATCCCTAATCGAATTAATCAAATGAGAGGCTATTCTATACAGGGTGTATATGAACATTTTCATTTGCAACCTAGGAAGACAGGCCAAAGGGCGGTGTGTTAGCGCAGTGGTTAGCACTGCTGCCTCACAGCAAGAAGGTCTTGGGTGCGGTCGCGGGTCTTTTCTGCGTGGAGTTTGCACGCTCTCCCAGTTTTCACTGGGAGCTCTGGTTTCCTCCCATGGTCCAAAAGCATGTAGGATAGGTTGATTGGTGAGTCTAAATTGGCCCTGTAGTTGTGTGAGCGTGTGCACCCTGGTGTGTTGGCGACTGCCCAGGGTTGGTTCCTGCTTGTTCCCAGGATAGGCTCCAGGCCCCCTGCAACCCCAGTTGAGATTAAGCAGTTTCAGAAAACGGATGAATGGAATGCAGGCCTGGCTAATGTGCCTTGACACTGAATTTGCTGCATGTTTATTATTATTTATTTATTTTTTACACCTCTGAGCTACAAGAAATATAGATGTGTCAGTGAGGGTCTTTGGCTGTCATGGCAAAAGCCTGACTTCTTTGTAGTTTGCAAGGAATCCTCCAGGTCTCCGCCAGCCAAGACCACCCTGACATGCTGCAAATCCCTTGTTTCTTCAAAACAAATCAAAGACACTATTCCGGAACTAAGGAGTGCAATTATACTCTTAATGCATAGAACATCGAGAAGTCTTGATGAGTGTCGATTAGCATGACGATGCAGACAGCTCAGATGCATCCTCTGTGTATAATGTATCTGAGCTCCCCTACAGAACTCACAATAAGGAAATGGGCAGTAAGAAGATGTTGTGTAGCTATTGCTCCTATACCAATTACACTTGTACTTGGGCTATCATTGGAAGCTCATCATAGCTTCATTTATGAGTAATTGACTCCTTGACATGTTTGTAATGTGCTATTTGCCTCACTTGTACATCACCGTGAACGAAACCGTCGGCTAAATAAAATGAATGCAAATGTAAAATGAGCAGGAGGCAATGTACTCTTTGATACCATGGCGACATATAAAAGTTGTATCAGAAATGATCTGCTATTCTATTGGGAGGAATAAATGAATTGTGTAATACCAATAGTAGTCATATTTATCATGTTCCATATCGAGATAACAATGTAATAATAATAACAATAATAGCAGTAATAATAATAATAATAATAATAATAATAATAAACTTTATTGTTGATATTATTTTAATAGCAGTATAAATAGTAGTAATAATAGTATAAATAATAGGAGTGAAGATGCTAAGGAAGCGGATGGTGACTTCGTGCCACTTGTGACCTATGAGTCTGTTACCTGCTGTTTCACTTTTTACACTTACTGTACCAGCAATGTGCATCTACAAAACTCAGCTCATTAGACAGTCATTAATGCATAATGTAACAGGAATACTTTGGATTCTTTTATCTTCCCAGCTCCTGAATTTGAAAGAAATGTGCTGTTTAATACAAACCAGGGAGCGGCGGGGTTATTAATAAACAAAACCTGTCACTTTGAATGGCTTTGTTTTGCTTATGCTCTAGATTGCTCTAGATGACAGCTTCCCTCGCTCCCAGACAATGGCAGCACCCCATTTGAGATCAGCTCAGGTAGCATCAATTAGGTCTCGCGTACTGTTCTGTCGCTTCATGACGTGTGTGGATATGGAGATAAAAAAAAAAAAATAGACTGCCTATTTGATCGTGGAGACATGTAAAGAGTGCTGCAACAAAACAACAATAAAGAAAAGAGTGTAGTTTTAGTGGTAACTACTGGCCTTCCGTCATTGGATATTTCAGACCATATGACCCACCCTTCTTTGGGCTGAAGTAGAGTCATGTGGCCTCCATCTCTTTTTATACAGTCACTTCTCTACTCAGTACAAAGTAATAAAGACCCAAGTCCTGGTGAGCCAATGCAGCATGGTGAATGTGGTTTTGAACCCTTCTGATACCTTGATAAGCATTAGTGCTGCTCCTGCTGGTGTTGCAACTGAAGACTGAATCCATAAAAGTCTATTCACATTCAGCTGAGTACTTAACTTACAACTTACAGAATGTATATTATTACATTTTAAAAATCAGAAATTGTGAAGCAATGTGCAAAATACTATCAAAATTCATTTGTTCTTCTTTAATTGAAACTTTTCATATTCGGCATATTGTCATCTTATATAGGGACTTAGTAAAGCATTTTCATGAGAAAATATTTCAGGGCATTTGAATGATTAGCCGATTCAACATTTCTATTTTGTTTGCAGGCAATTTTTCCACGTTAATAAATAATAATAATAATAATCGTCATCATCGTCATCATCATCATCAAGATACATAGACGCTTCTTTACCTTCTCATATACAGGACTGCAGGGTTTCTAATAATAATAATAACAATAATAATAACAACAACAATAATAATAATAATAATAATAATGATTATTATTATTATTATTACCGCTACTATTATAGCTGTTGTTTGAATTATTATTATACAATTTATTTTTCTAAAAGCACGACTGACAGAGCATATTTTGACATACAATTTGTGGGATGAGTCAGTTTTATTCTCTGAAGGAGATGGCCATTAGTGGGCTTGGCATCCCCCGTACTGATATATACTTCAGAGGGACGGCTGCTCCGTTTGGGGAAGGCCGGCGCCTCATTTGCACATATGGAAATGATTTCTTTCGCCGTCGCTCTGTGCCTCTGTTGTGGCCAAATGGAAGGAGACGGCGCTCTGAAGCTGTGAAGGCAGGCACATCAAACGGCAGCGGGGGAAGGCGCCCGTCCAGCGGGATATGGGTAAAAAAATAAAAACGTGTCGCTCTGCCTCCAGGTAAACGCTGCGCTTCTGACGGAAGCCCCGCACACGTGTTTGCGTGCCGATAGATGCCCATCTCCGGGCCGTACCGGCGCTGCCGGCACCTGGTTCTCATTCCTTTCCTGCTGCTTTTCATCTATTTAACTGTAGAAATAATTAAATAAATAAGTCGCCGTATAAATAAATATATAAATATCCCTTACGCAAGTTGGAAAGTCTCGCCACCTATGAAATTCAGACCACACCACAGTTTATTTTCTAATTAATCAAGAGAGGAAGCAGTAAAAACAGCTCATATTTTAGCAAAAAGACTAAAGTGTCTTGAACGCTATAAATACAATGTTTGGGTATTACTATTTATTATTATTATTATTATTATTATTATTATTATTATTATTATTATTATTATTGCAGGGATGACTATGATTTCATGGTCTTGTTTTTAAAGAAATACTGTATACGGTAATTTAGGTTTTCGGAACAGAATAAAGTGCAGCAAAGACAATTTATATCGATACGGTAGCATAATGCCACATTGTATACCACAAATACCATCTAGTGCATATTGAAAGAATTATTCAAGCGATGCTAGCTGGCATTTCAGAATGCCTTATCCTGAGTAAGTGTTATCCTGAGATCTCTGTGGGACAAAGTTCTTTGGATATTGCTGTCACAGCCCCCCTCCCCGGTATTGGCTTGGTGCGGATAGAGAACAACTTTCCGAAGCTGCTCCAGGCTGCCCACCTAGGTTCAGGAATTTGTGGCTTTTGACGGGGGGAGAGCACTTGAAACGCAGCCCCTTAGCGGAGGGCTTCGCCGGTGCCGGATCTGTCCCGTGTTGGATGTCTCCACATGTCTTTACAGGATGATGAAAGTTAAGTCAACGCTTTGTTATTCGTAAGAGGTATCTATCTATAGATAGAAAATCCTCAAAAAGAGAGGAAAAATGAGAAAGAAAAATTCCCTCAGGAAAGATACACATGATTTTTTTCTTAAGCTGTTTTTTTCCCAGTATGTTCTTTTTTAACCAGTATCATCACAGATGGCTGCACACAAGTGAGGCAGATTTTTTAATCACTTAGGCAGTCCATGGCAGAACTTTCCTGCTAAACTTTATCTGATAGCCTGAATTAAAGAAAAAGTCTCTGGGTTATTTTTATTAGGGAGCTCAGACTTTTTGCTGGTTCATTTTTCAAAACATAAAAGTCATGTTTATTATTTATTTATTTATTTATTTATTTTCTTCACTTTTTCAACCTTTGCCAAGGTGTCCCTAACAATACCTTTCCATTTGCACTTTTTCATTGTTTTTCTGTCATCCTTATGGAGGTTCAGGATGGCAGCGGCTTGCTGTGTTTTGTCATGGAGACCCCGTTAGGGTACAGTGGCGCGTCTTCACACAGGATGCTGCCTTCCCAGCCTGACAGAGGGGCCGGCCCTCAGTGTGACGGCACCACGGCCGGATCCTCCCTACAGCTGCTTTTATTCATGGAAAAATTCCCTCCAAAACGTTGTTTCTCTTCTCCCGCCAGCGCCATAATTAACTTAGGCCTGTTTCTCTCTCTCTCTCTCTCTCTCTCTCTCTCTCTTTTTACACAACCACCAACAGACAAATATTTCAATAAAAATTTGAGAAGAAAAAAATTTGGACGGGTAATGGAACACTTACTTAACGCTCTCTTTCCCACGGGGATTGTTACGCATTTCATTATCATTTTAACTACTAAAAATAAAATTTTAATGGGAAAAAAGTAAAATAAAAAAAAATAATAAAATACAAAATTTGCCATCATTAGTTGGAATAAAACACTGTTACATCAGGATTGTATTCATTACACTCCATGCAAATTCTCCTGAAATACTTCTGGGAAGAAAACCTGTTTTAGTGCATAAATAAATAAATATGTAGAAGTCGGTGTGCGGGATACTGAACCACAAGTGCAAGCAGCCTTCTTCATGCGCAGTTGCTGTTCATAGTGAACCTGACCAAAGGGATCCTGTGTATTTTTTCACCTTTTCCTGTAAAGGTTCCTGCCAATATTGGCCATTCTTTACGGAGGCGGATACAAGGCTCTGCAATGCCAAGAAGGTAAGAGTCGACACCGAGAAGGGTAGCTTTCTGCCTTGCATAACAGAGACACACACCTCACTCACCTCCTCCGCTCAGCTCCTCTAATAGCATCCATGCATGAATCTCTATGGTGTTTGTTCCACTGGGCTGTACTTACAGTATGAGAGATAGCTAGTTTTTTTTTTCTGCTTAGTCACTCCTGTTGTCTTCTTTCATGCAGAAGGACTCGCTGATGCTCCTCATTGTTGACCAGTCTAGTGTGTGCAGCATTTTTTGTTTTACTACACATCAATGTTTCAAAATGCTGACTAAGTCTGATACAGAGTCCAGCCACAGTAAATATGTGTGACCCTAGTGGTAAAGATTGCTGCACAAATATTGGTGGTAGAAGTAACAAATCAAAGAATGTTACAAACAGACATTGGACAATTAAATAAGCACCTGGAGCAACAGAAATGAATAGATTTCTGCAGTCTCTAAAATTGGAAGTTTTTCCAAAATGTAGGGCTGCTAGCATAGACAGGCATTTCAGTGTCCAGCAGATGGCATTTTGTGTCAATATCGTTGTGCACTTTCAATGTGCAGTTACAGTAATTGAAATATAAATACAATGGAACGCAAATGAGCCATGTGACATAAAGCATGCCAAGGATACATTTGCCTCCTGATATTACAAATTTGAACCCCCTTAACAGTAATTTGACACAGATGGAAGTGAATATGAAACTTTTGTGATCCCCTGCAGGGATTGGTTTCTGATGTTCTGTTGCCATAGCAGTAAATTAGTACAGGTTCTTATGGGAAGGGCCACCAAAACATGCAACCAATCAGGCTATCGTATCCCGTCATTTATTTGTTTGCTTGACGGCTTGTTTTTTTTTTTTAGTGATGCAGAAGTTGTTTCAGACAAAATGCAAGCAGTCTGCATCCCTTGTTGATTCACACAGTAAAAGTTGCAGTAGTTTAGCTTAAGGTGGCGCTAAAGAGTCCAACGACTCGCAAAAGGGTGGACACTAGTACGGTCCCTTCCACTAGGTCACTTGAAAAAATAAAACATACCCAAAAGTATTACAAGTCGTCCTAGTTGTGATAACAAGGTGGTTTATATGGTGGCCTAATTTTGTGAGTGCAATTTGCAGGAACTAAATGCACTTGTTTGTAATCAGATCATTTTACTCTTCCCAGTCTGATTTGGAGATTTTTTTTGTGAAAAACAATACATAATTGATTACAGATTGCATAATTATCTCAAGACTCAAAAATCATAAGCAGGTATGCAAACAATTATGCAAATATGAGGTTTGAGCAGTCATCATTTTCTGCATTTGTTTATATGTGCGTACCAAAATCAATATTTTTGAGTAGGAGAATATGAGGCCTGAAATTCAGAAAAAAAATTCTTAGAAATGTCATAATATCATTATGTCTAAATGAAAAAAGTTATGTTTTTTGGTGCACAAAAATTATATATCTATCAATCTGTTTTGGGGGGCTGATGCTCCTCATTGTTGACCAGTGCAGAGTGTCCGACCTCTTTTGTTATACTATGCACCAATGTTGTGGATGCTGACTGAGTCTGATAATGAGTGGCGGGCTACGTTTCTGTGTCTGTGATTAGAATATCGCTGGTTCGAGTCCTGGTCTTGGCAGAACAGTCACATGTCTTTGGGCCCTTGAGCAAGGCCCGTAACTGCCAGCTCCATGGGTACTGCACATTAGCTGACCCTGTGTTGTGACCCCCCAAGCAAGAGCAAGATGGGGTCAACAGAGAGAAGCATTCCAATGAACCTGTAGTTGTGCCGATGGAAAAAAAGTATGTTTGTTCGTTCGGATTTTTCCCTCACCGCTTATCCAGGATTATTCTGCAACAGAGTACCCAAAACCCGGGAGGTATGAGGCCTAGTCTTCCATTGCATTTATATGCATGTATTATGTTTTTTTTTTTCTCATCAAAACACTAATAGGAATCAGCAGGACTGAAATAAGAGTATTAAGTGCACCTGGGTAGCAGCACACATGATGTCAGAAAACAACGGCGCTTATTGGTGGCTCCTGAGATTCCGAAATGCATCTAACAGAGGAAATTATTAGACCGGGTTTTCAGTGAGTGCCACAACAAAAGAACAATATACAATACATTACATGTTAAATTGCACTAAACTGTTAAATTACAGGAGTGAATGGGGGTTGGGACACATGCTAATGGGGAGGGGTTGCTATGTTTGGTGCCCCCAAGGATCCAACCGTCCATCCATCCATCTGAACCATCTATACATCCATCCATCCATCTGAACCCACTTGTCCAATTCAGGGTCACGATGGGGGGGTGGAGCCTATCCCAAAGCTACGGGCACAAGGTGGAGAACAACTCAGGACGGGGCCAAACCCACTACAGGGCACATTCACATGCCATGTGCCTGCATGCCCATATGTTTGATCCCGGCCAGGATATCACCCTGATGATCTCACCCTATAATATTTACCTTTACATATTTCTATCCCATTCACAATAAATATGATCCAAACCATCCAGTCATCCTTCCAGATATCTGTTTAGGGGTGATGTGTTATGACGTCAATGCCAGTCTGACATCGTAACTTACTGTCACATTTGCTGCTGGTCCCAGATACTCCATACACAAAATGCTGCCTCCCACTCCCACTCCCACCACCACCATCCCCAATATTCATAATGTGTTGTGGGACCTAAACTTCAATAGAACCATAACGAGTAGCTTGCATAGTTGTGTACTTAATAAATGTACCTCACCATGCACATGCATGTAGTGGAATACCATTGACTAAAGGAACAGAAGAAAATATCAATGCATTTATTCAGTGCTAACAGGATGGAAAAGCCAAGAATGGAATTATGCTTGGATGGAGAAATTAGGTACGCTGGCAACATCATAACCACTAATCAGTATCTTGGTACAAACCGAAGAAGTAACCCCCCCCCCAAAAAAAAATAAAAAAACAATATGTAAAGATCCATCAATCCTTCCATCCATCCATCCATCCATCCATCCATCCATCCATCCATCCATCCATCCATCTAACAATCCATTCCCATATCCATGTATCCAGTACTGGGCTGTGGAGGACCTTGAGCCTGTCATAAGCAACACAGGATACAAGGCAGGAGAATACCCTGGGTGGGATGCCAGTCCATTACAAGGATGCACATTATATTGTCATTTAGAGAATCAGGAAGTCCATGCAGCACAAGGAAACCATACACACTCCACAGACACACTGTCCTTGGCGTATGAGGCTACAGTGTGAAGTGCTGGGCCAACATGCCTCCCCCTAAAGATACAGGTTCAAAAAATTCAAAGGGCAAATCAGTCACAGATGCACCTTCCTGAACAATCAATCAAATCAAATAGGTAGCCGTTAATGGATTTAAAAACCATTCATATTATTACAGAAAATTACAAGAATGCTGAAAACATTTAACACACCAGCGCATATACATGCCAAAAATAACAGTTACAGTATACTGAATGACAAGCTTTTCAGAACAGAAAATGCAGTCAGATATTTACCTTTATCATTATGAATATAATTGCAAATGTTACCAGTTTTTCACCATTCTCATGTTTTTAAGTACGCAAAACCCACTCGTTGTCAATTAAAACCAGACCTGGCGCATTTGCTGTCCCCAAAGCTAACAGTGCCCAGAAGATATTTCCGGCTGTTGTGCGGCGTCGCTACGGTAACACCTGTGATTGCACTCTCCATCTGCCAGTCAACCTGGCCCAGTGGGGGAGCTGGACCAGAAAAAGCATTTGTACACACAATGTTCCTGATTAGCGCGCCACTGGGGAGCACATAATAAATAAGCTAGGAAGGAAGGGAAGAAGATCGGAAAGAGCGGAAATAAATGAATGAACGGATGAGTGAATGAATATGCAAGCAAGCCTCCAACTTTGCTGTGTGACTCTTCATACTCTTCCACATCTTGCACTTTGCCCTTATGCCAAACCACTAATTTCTCTTTAGCTAGCTAGCACCTGCAGACTAACCACACCTTCTGTCTTCTTACATTACAATATAATGAAATTGCTCTCAGGCTATTTATGGCCTCATATTCTCCCTGCTGCCTTCTAGTAATAAAACTATGCAGCTATGTTGTATGTTCCAACACCCTTAGTATTCATGTCATACGTTTTATCTGATGGTTTCCTGGTCTGCTGAGCTGGAATTGTACTGGAACAATTAATGCATCTGTAGGTGTACACTAACCATAAGATTTTTTTCAGACCTGTACAGTTGTTATCAGTGTCCACCTAAAACTATGATTATGGTTCATGTATATAGATGGTAACTTACAGTATCTGTGAAGTGATGGCATCCCATCATGGCTTGTTCCCTGCCCTTTGCCTGTAGCCTCCAGAATAGGTTCCAGACCCCCCGTGACCATGAATAGGCCAAGTGCTCAGAAAATGGATGGATGGATGGTATTCATTATCATTCAATGTCATTGAAGGCCACATTCATTTTAAAGGCAAAGTGTATTTAATAAGGAAATGGGATTTTCATAGTTATTTATTTATTCATTGTGTGTAAGGGTTAGTGAAGGGCTGGGAGCAGAAGCCCAGCGGAAGCATGTGAGCATGGCTGGTTTTGGTGCTGAAGTAAGCGGGATCACTGTGTTGCCATCATGGGTACATGCTGATAGGTGTTAGGGACTGTTGCCATAGGAACATGGAGCATCCTCAAGGCCAGATATGCAGAGTTCCACTGCCAGTTCATTGGTGTGGGCGTGCACCTTGGCGGTGTTGGTCCATGAGGGTGAGTGACATTTGAGGCAGTCTAGACTGGAGACAGGAGATAAAGCTTGGTACAGATGAGTGTAAGGCCTTCACTCCTCAACTTGCAATGAGTGTCGGACTTGGTTGTCATAAGTATTGTCTTGAGTGTATACATTTCAAAAACATTGTCCATATCAGTAGAGTTTTCTTTTTATTTTTAATAATGGAGCACAGATTTTTGCTATTAAACACTGAAATTACTCTCTGCTGATTTTAGGGTATCAATGTTGCTACCTAAGTAAATGGATTTGTGGATTTGTATGATATACAGGAAAAGCTTGTTGGCGGTGGCAGATCGCTAGGTCTGTGTGCATTGATTTTACCTTCAGGTACTCCAGGTTCTCTTTATAGTGTGAGCGCACGTGTGTCTGTGTGCAATGGACTGGCTTCCCATCCAGGGTCTCCTCTGGCTCATGCCCTATGCTTCCTGAATAAGCTGTAGGATGACTGTGAATCTGTACTGCATTAGAAGTACGGAGGATGAATTTTAGCTGTCAGCTAATACTCTGCGGACTGCTGTCCCACGGCCAAACCGCCCTTTCCCCTGCAGGAATGTGTTGCGTTATACCCACCGCAACTCAGACATTCCACACATCTTGCCCGTCCGTCCTCCCTGCTCCCCACACTTTACGGAGAGGGTTTCATTAACGGCAGCCGGCACCCCTTCTCCATCTAAATTGATTAAATCTGCTTCCTTTGCCTTTGTGCCATTCCACCGACGGTTTGCAAGAAAAACAAAACAAATGCATTTTTTTTTTTTGAAGGTTTTCAAGTGATGTAATTAAGGGAAAAGCGCCGAAGTAACAAGCGACCCCGCATGTGTCGGACTGAGAAGGCAGCCTTTTACAACTTGGCAAAACGGCTGTGGTGGCAATCGGAATTTGAGACATAAAACTGTTAATTATATAATAAAATGCGATTTTGTTTGAAGAATGGTGGGCAGATGTCAGGAATGCCACAAAACATTCGCAATGCCTTTACACAGGCTACTGGCATTTTATGTCATTAATTCTAACATTTTCAGGACATGAGCAGTAACTGAGAGGGCCAGCCAGCGTCAGGACCTGTTGAGAAATGTAAGAACAATACAGCAACAACAAAACCAACAGATATTCCCCCAATATTAACATTACAAATGCACAGAAGCAGGATGTACAGTATGAATAGAAAGAATGGGCTGTAAATTAGCTACACATTATTAGCATTTGTAACTGGCTGGCATGACTTTATCCAAGAGAACCGTTACCTTTTCACATTTCTGATCATTTTTATGCATGGAACAGAAGAGCGTCTGCATGGCCTCCTGCTGCTACCTACTGGCTGCAGTGCCCGTAACTCTCTGAGAGTCTGAAGTCAGCCTCAACCTGCCCTGTGATCGTTCTCAAGGGTTCACCATCAACAACATGGGCCGACCAAGGTAGAGCAGGGGGATTTTTCTGGCTTCTTCACTTCCGTTAGCAGTGGTGATGGCCTCGAGTAAAAAATTAAAAAAAAATAAAAATACTTCTTTTGCAGCAGCAGGAAATGTGGGTATATTGAAAATGAAAGGTATAAAAACAGTCAATACAGGCTATTTAAATTACTGGTTGGTTTCATGACAAGTGGATAAACTTGATGAAATATTTCTGATTAGAACCAAACCGGGGCATGCAATAGTGTTCACAGGCAGGATGGATGGAGTGGGGGTGACGGCGTGCCTTGCTTGTGTCCGCTGTAGCTGGCTTCCCTGGGACGATTGTTGTGTTGGGGCAGCCATGTTAAGACACCCCAGTGTTTTCCCCGCGAATCCACGCGGTGCAAGGCTGTGAGGGTGAGCCAGGGCTGTTGGTTTTAATTTGCTTGGTGGAATCGCAGGCCTAAAGATGGGCCATTAATTGGAGGAGATTTGGGCACAAGCCTGACCCTTGAGGTAATTAAAGCAAAGTTTCATTGCAGTTTCTCAGACTACAAACTCCCCGCTAGTTAGAGATGTTGACACAAGAGTGTGAAGCCCAAATACTGATAAGCCCANNNNCCGCCCCTACCCCCCTCACCCCAACGTTCATTTTTCTGTTCATGGGAAGGGGAGTGGAATAATTTATATTACTTTTGTTCCCTGCATCAGACCGGCAATCTGCTGTCCAGAAGTGAGTGTCTGAAGCACGTATATGAAATCGCTTTATTTCAACAGCTCCGCAAAGAATGGTAGAGTGCTCTCTGGCCATTGTCAGCCATTAAGTAATATTACCTATTTGCGCAGTGGACAGGTTCACCTGCAGCTATTTTTTTTAGCCCCCACATTTTATGCGTAAGTTGTGATGCAAAAAAAAAGCTCTTATATGTCTCGCCAATGGGACTGTAGGAAATTGTCTGGTTTAAAGGTTCAATAGCAGGGTCCAAGCCATGAGAAACTGTCTAATTTCTCATGCATCCCAGACCAATGTTAGTATGTGCTGTGATTTGTTAGAGTGTGTGTGTGTGTGTGTGTATGGTGTTACAGGGTGGTAATAGGAAGTCCATAAGACCATTAAAGAGCCCCATGGTAAACGGAATGGGCTTTGCGTGTTTGCACACATAATATACTACACGCATCCATCATTCTGCACATGAGTGGTCCCCTGAAATAAACACATTCTAAATGAAACACAGAATGCGCTCGGATGACATTTCCATGAAAACATGTGCACGACAACAGATGCTGCACAAGCCCGAATGCAGACCGAGGCAAGGCTGCAGATAGGAGAGGATAGCTGAGTTGGGGGGGCGGGTTGGGTCACCATTATTATATGTCGTCAAAAGATATGAGACTCACTGGCTGGCTTTATCTTCATTTACATGGTAGGTCCAGTACCAAACATGGTCCATATCAAATATTAAAAAAAAAAAAACACAAAATAACACAACCAGGTAAATTGACCATAATATGTTATTTTCTAGACTGAAATCATGGAAATGCAGATAGATAGATAGATAGATAGATAGATAGATAGATAGATAGATAGATAGATATTAACAGATATTTGAATATAACCAAACATTGTGTAACTCAGGTGGATCAGCTATGTAAATATGGAATTAGGTTCAGCACCACATTGATCATCCGAACAAAGATAAGGCTTCGTATTGTTTGTTTGTCTATTTGAAGTGAGTCATTTAAAGATATGTAAGGACGTATGCAAAAACAGCATGAGCAGTCGCATATATTCCTTCCAGTGTGTGTTTCTGGTATGATCTGTGATGATCGAAGCGGAGGGGCTGATCTGTCATATGTGCAGCACAGCAACAGTCAGCCAGAGCTGCTTTCCACTCCCCACTTGAAACGGGGAAAAAAAACATTAGGGGACTACTGAGGACACAGTCTGGAGATCAATAAATCATAAGATTTTATTGATTTTTGTAAACCTTCTGCTCCTCTCTTTTCAAAGCTGAATTAAACCTATTTCAGGCAAATCTTTCCACGCTGGTCATAATGCATAATGTGCTGGAATATGGAATATTGCATGCAGCCTTTTGTCACCTCTGCCGCTTTATTGCCTTCTGCCTCAGCCCACACGACCTCCAACACTTACAGTGTCTGCGTGTGTCAATGGATGCAGCCTTTACTGAAGCGAAAATGTCTTGTGCCTTTCTAATAACAGTAGCGACTTAATTTAGCATATTCGTTGATGGCATTAACGCTTATTTCCACCACTGTTCAAAACAATGTTAAAGCTGTAGGGAAAACAAAAAACAAAGTAAACAAATAACGAATATACCATCGCAAAAAAACTTTTTATAATATGATTGTAAGCCTGAGAAGTTTTTTAACTTTTAAACTTTCCTGTGAATTTGGAATCATCTTTATACCTCTCTTCTTATTTTAATAGTTTTATATTTTATATCAAAAGGTTTCTTAACTGTCTACTTGACTGGCTGGAGCTTTTGGTAGGTTGGAATATATATGGTGATAAATATAATATTTTACAAGCAGTTTTTACAGCTTTCCTGTAGGTCATATTAACTGCTATTCACGTAAAAATTAGGCATGCCTGCTTATATTTAAATTGTAAACATTCACAGTACTGTGTCTGCAAATCTCCAGAGACATACCAGCATCATGTAAGCCTCTGCAATATGAATGCTGAAATCAGTAACAGCAAAATTACTGGGGAAAAAGACACAATGTGTAGATAGATAGATAGATAGATAGATAGATCCATCTATATAAGTGGTGCTGTGCAGTAAGCTATGCAATCCTGTTTTATTAGCATAAAATTGTCACGTGAGTAGTCTGAATACTGTACATAATGATTGGATATCATACGACAAGAGCAACAACGGAGCACAGTGATCTTTGACCTGAGGTGTGTATTAGTGGCACAGAGAGACGCAAAGGCACGTCAATCACTGTTTGGCACCCTCCCTGTGAGCGCAGCTGGGCAGGAAGCGACGTGTTGCGAGAGCCCCCATCCAGGTGGGGGGGTGT
>JABFDZ020000043.1:13982371-14005652 GCA_019775955.2 Pollimyrus isidori
CCCCCCCCCCCCCCCCCCCCCCCCCCCCCCCCCCCCCCCCCCCCCCCCCCCCCCCCCCCCCCCCCCCACTGCGGTAGAGGCAGGGAGCAGGACAGCTGAGCTGAGTTATGTCAAATGAGTACCAGATAAGGTTTGGCTGTTATGTGAACTGAATTTACACAGGGAAGTGAGTCAATATGGCTGCTGCTGACTTTCTTAACAGAAAAACATCGTAGCTAGGTAGACACTGCTAAAAAAGACACTGTTTTCTGATGTGCCTTGTGAATTAGAAATATATATTTTAGTTGACATTAGTTGAATAGATGGAAATACATTATGCAACAACATATTATTGATAAGTTTAATATGATATTATTAATTTTGCTTGGTATGGGTCTCATATAAAATTCTCCCTCAAGACTGGCAACTTTATTGATAGACATGCATTCTGCTGGGTGACAAGGCAAAATGCAGCAGTTTGCTGAAGCGTAAATGTCGAAAGAGTTCCCCGAGCGTTCACGCCAGCCGGGGGCAGCATCCATCACAAACGGCAGCGTGTAGCATCACATGTCGAGTCCCTGACACCCAAAGACTAGCTTTGATTCACGTACCAAATATCTCATCATGCGTTCATGATGCTTTCACGAGCACCTCTGGGTGTGACGAAGGGTGCTTGGCGGCGTTTGTGGCGGTGATTGCGATGTGAGAAGGGCTGACCTCCGTTGTGTCATTGGCATTCTGAGAAATGGCCCATGTGACAGGAAGATCTTAAGAATGCCCTGTAAGGCAACTGAGATTCTCAAATCATTCTGAGGCCATTTTACTGTACTTTACATTAACAAAATGGGCTGTATTTAATCTGTGACACCTCAGATATTGTCAACTACATATGTAATTTTATAAAGTTACCGTCTATTTTATCACAAATACAAATCTGTATCTATACAATATATTTTAATACCTATGTCTCAATAATAATACAGGATTCAATGTTCACACAGCAAAATGGATCTTGATTGGATGTTACTCTATATGGACAAAAGTATTGGGACACCTGGCCATTATACCTACAGGAAGTTTTATCACATCCCATTCTAAAGCCATTTATTTAGGGATCAATATGGAGTTGGTCCCCCCTTTGCAGCTATAACAGCTGCTACTTTTCTGGGAAGGCTTTCCACAAGATTTTGGAGATTTTTGTCCATTCATCCAGAAGAGCATTAGTGAGGTCAGACACTGATGCTGGATGTGAAGGCCTAACTCACAATCTCCATTCTAATTCATCCTGAAGGTGTTTGATGGAGTCGAGATCAGGGTTCTGTATGGGCCAGTCATGTTCTTTTCCACCAAACTCACCAAACCATGTCTTTATGGACCTTGCTTTGTGCACTCTGGCACAGTCATGCTGGGCCATCCCCAAACTGTTCCAACAATGTTGGTAGCATAGAATTGTCCAAAATGTCTTGGTATGATGAAGCATTAAGAGTTCCCTTAACTGCAACCAAGGAGCCTACATCAACCCCTGAAAACAACCCCATTTCATTATCTCTCCTCCACCAAACTTTACATTTGGCACAACGCTGTCAGACAGGTAATGTTCTCTTGGCATCCAGCAAACCCAGACCCGTCCATCAGATTGCCTGACAGATGCGTGATTCGTCACTCCATGGAACATATTTCCACTGCTCCAGAGTCCAATGGTGGCGTGCTTTACACCACTCCATCTAACACTTGGCATTGTGCTTGGTGATGTGAGGTTTGCCTGCAGCTACTTAGCCATGGAAGCCCGTTCCATGAAGCTCCTGGCTCATAGTTTTTGTGCTGGGGTTAATGCCAGAGGAAGTTTGGAACTCTGGAGTTACTGAGTCAACAAAGTGCTGGCGACTTTTATAAACTATGCGTCTCAGCAGCACTCCTACCCGCTCTGTTCCTTTACGTAGTCTGCCGCTTCGTGGATGATTTTCTGTTGTTTCCAAACACTTCGCAATAACAAAACATACAGTTGACTGCGGAATATCAAGCAGGGAAGAAATTCCACAAATTGACTTATAACAAAGGTGGTATCCCATGACAGTACCACACTTGAATTCACTTGAGCTCTTCAGAATGACCCATTCTTTCACAATTGTTTGTAAACCCGACTGCATTACTAGGTGCTTGATTTTTATGTACCTGTGGTCTGAATGAAACACCTGAATTCAATGATTAAGAGGTGTGCCAAAATACTTTTGTTCATATAGTGTATCTTATAGTGTATTTTGTTCATATACCTCAATACTTAATAAACATTCATTGGTATACATTTGAAATACATTCTGCATCATATTCTACATAAACATACTCTACTATTGTAGTTGTTTGCTGCATATCAGCATTCCACACTTTGAACAGTTGGCAGTTTACTTTTCGCTTAACCAGTTCAAAGCCTAGTACGACAGGAAGCGCCATCTGGCACTCGAACCGTTAACCTTTCAACACCAGGCCGGTCTTTGCATAGCGCAGTAACTGCACTCTGCATAGGCTTTAAAGAGGTGCGGTCAGAGATGTGAGTTTTCGACATGTGTTCTCTCTGAATGATGTAAATGCAGTTCATATAGACTGTCACCATCCTAAAGAGCCCAGAGTGGATGAATGGATGAGCGATGTATCAGCTGAGCATCAAGTGTCATGAGAGGTGCATACAGTAGATGGTCTAGTGACGGTAGGTAGGTGACCGCAAAGCAAACAAGCAAACCATCTGCCCTAACTCTAACTCACCCGAAGCTATGCCAGCAGCCACCTTCTGGAGCCTGGCGGTTCTTCCAAACTGTAGTCTTTCTTTCAGGGAGCAGGACCTTCCTGCTTAGTGAAAGCCCTCTTGATCCTTTACATGCCAACACACAGACATAATTTCTAATCAAACGTCAAGCAGGAAAACGACAATGCAATGTGCATCCATCCTTACTCCATTTTTATCAAGGCCAGCTGGAAAAAAAGAAAAATCCACTCTTCCTTTCAATTTTCTGTTAAATTAAATTATCTGTACAATTTGCAAGATAATACAGTTTTTTAAATGGTTGTGTGCAGATGTTTTACAAAATATCGCCTCATTGAAAAGTCAGATAACAATATTAGTAATTATTCATCTTTCTTCTGCTGCATTTTCCTGCCGTTGAAAGCTATGGCGACACAATGAAGCTGTCCTTGAGGATTTTGTGTTTTTAAATCCAAAAAAGGGTCTCTCTACATCACCAGCATTCTATTGCCGAAAAAAAAACAATGAATGTGTGAATTAATGAAGGTGTAAAGCACATTAACAGCACACTGTTTAATAGCTGGGAAACCATTTCAGATTATATGTTTATTAAGTCTTTCTTCATCATTATGACTTTCATATATTATTAAAGAAAAAGTTTTTGGTGTTCAGGATGGCACACAGATCTTTTTTTTCTTTGAGATGTGTGTGTGTGCGCACGCACGCATGTCTGTGTGTGTGTGTGTGTCTGCATGAGTGTGTGGGTGGGTCATATGTACAGCTGTGGAAAAAAATTAAGAGAGCACAGCACAATTTTTTGTTTCACTCATTTCTATGGCTATGCGTCTGTGCATAATATATATTTTTCTACAAACTGCAGCCTGGCTCTTCCCTGTTTCTCATTAACGAAGGGCTTCTTCCTTGCTTTATGGGACTTCAGTCCTGCTTCTAGGAGCCTGACATGAACTGTCCTAGCACTGCACCTCTCACCTGCACTTCATGTTTCCCTTCCTTTTCAAGGTCACTTGATGTCATCCTTCGATTCATGAGAAACTGTCAGACAAGTTAACGGTCATCTCTGCTTTTAGATTCTCGCTTCCACCTTTTCCCTGACTGGTTTTGGATCATTCCCAGTGTGTCCTGCTTCACCTTATTCTTCTGTACTGCTGCCTTGGAATTTTTTAACCTGGAAGCAACTTGCTGCTCAGCATAGCCTATACATTAAAAATGTAGATTTGTTTAAAAATATAGAGTGCTCTATTAATTCTTTCCATGGTTGTATATGTTACATTGTGGGGATCAAATGCCCCCGCATTGTGATAAAAACCTGTAATTGTTTTTGGTCCAAACAAGTGGAAACTGAAATTTATAAAAGTTTGCAACTGCTATTGAAAAACTAAAAATGCCAAAGTGTTTGGTTACTTATGGTTAAGGTTAGGTTAGACTGGCCTCCTATCCAGGCTCTCTGTCACCCTGTGCCTGGTGCATCCTGACAACAGGCTAAAGACTCCCAGTGACTCTGTACTGGGTAAATGGTGTGGTAGATGTATAGGAGTTGTATTCCAGTATATCAGCTTTTTCTTCCCCTGATTAAATGTCTTCTTCTTTCTCCACCCTCCAATTCTGCAGATTCTGTCATTTTACCATCCACATGTAGATGGAAGTCCTGCAGTTAAGAGTATTAATTCAGATATCAGAGTCCTGACAGTTTACCCATGAGGTCAGTTAGGGGCTGAAGGGAGCAGAGGACTCATGTACTTCCTATTGCGTGATGCCTTAACCTACTCTGGTAAACCCTGATTTAACGCATGTTAATGAACAACTGGATCAGTTGAGTTTGCTTTTTCAAATCCCTGAAAAAGAGTGACTTATGCCATACAATAGGATCCTTTTCCAGGCCCTGGCACCTCCACACACACAGACACTCATCTTCTGCCACTTCATTTGTGAAGAGAAAAAAAGCACACTTTGCTTTGAATCTAATTAACAGTATGTATATTACAAGTGGGGCACCATCAGAATTGTATCAAAATTAATCAGGTTATGATTCGTTGTCAAATTCAAATTAATCATGTGCGGACAGAGATGATCCTTGATGGGGCTCCAGCTGTCAGCTGACTGCCCGTCGCCTCTCACGTCGCTCTCAGGATGTCACAGGAAAGGGGGTGCGGGAGACATTGAGAATTTGCACATGTGTTATTTTAATTACGCTAATTTAACAGGACAGATGTATAGTCTGTTGTGCTGCTAGACAGATTGGGGATAATGCAACAGAAAAAGACAGAATCAGCTGGAAATTGTCCATTATTCTATGGTGTATTTTGCTTGGGTCCCAATCAGCATATTGTTCTGTTCTAGTTGGGCCCAATCAGAATATTATCTTTCCCAGTCGTGCTAAAATGATCAGGCTTTGCAGAACCAATTTAGAAATAATAAATTGTTACAGCTGGCTTCAGACTGTACACAAGGAATACTTTGACCTTTCCTACACACCCGGTGTGTCTAGTTGCTAGTTTCTTACATTTTTAATGCCTCAGCATCATCATGCAGACCAGTCCCTATTGCCATTTCATAAGACAATTTGACCAGTCTAACACAAGTGGATAGCATCTAAAACAATAGCAACAAATCGATAGTTGACTGGTGCGATCTCCAGCACCGTCTGCAGCTCCCGTTAAACACCTCAAATTCCAGCCGCTGCTCTCCATCCCAGAGGCATGATAAGCTCAGCTTCAGAATTCAGCTTCACTTCGGCCTGTCAACAGAAAGAAGCACAATTAATATCAGGTAGAGCGCAAGTCTCCCAGTGAGAGTGGCGGGTTGATTCCGCTTAGCGCTGATCCAAAACGACGGGCCGCAATCAAAGCTTAGCTTCTGGCTATCAGCGGTCCATCTTGGTTCAGTATGTCATTAAAGTACATCGCATTTGCAAAAGCTTTTCCTGAAAGCTATATTTAAAAAAAAAAAATAAACTTATAATGTAGCAGGCAACACATTAACCAGTTATAAATATTTGGCCCAAGGCATGCTCACTAGAAGGACCTTTGCCAAATTAAATGGAGCGACATCTAAAATGGTTGACTCACAGGGAATAATAATTGCTGATGTGTGAGATTCACTATGAGTATCGTACATAAGGGATCTCTTTTGCTATGTAATTGCCATTATTACTGTTCTTTAATTATGCAGCACCATCTTCCCTATTTGTACATAACTATTTGGATTCGGCATGGAAACGTATATCTGACATGATCTGAATGCATACTAGCTGCATTTGGCAAGTCAATATAGCCATTTTAATTGAGAGAGCATATTTCCATATGTCCCTCCTATAAATTAAATTCTTTTAGAATTTTTTTAAATTAATTTCTTACTTGCAAAGATTCGGTCTGAGGTTACTGATGTAATGGTGCATTATCCCTCTCATTTACATTTAGCTCGTAATTGGGAGCAGTAACTGGTTAACTGTAAGATTAATTTGCTTTAGTATAAAACGCCTCCCATTTCCATCACCCTGGAAAGTGGGCCCAATCATTTGCGGTGCTCATTGTGAGGCAGGGTGGAGTGGGCTCAGCTGGGGAGTCTGGATGCCCCATGGGGGCCTGTAGTTTTGTGATATCCATTCATTTTGCTGGTGCCTTTTTGCCATATAATCATTGGCCTTGGGAAACACACTCCAACTTTCAGAACTAAATACCTGTTTTGTCTCCTTTTGTATTTTCGCTACCCTGACGCCAAAATGGCCGCCTTTTGTTTTCGTCTGCCCCACTTTGCATTTAAACCTCTACCTACTCCCCTGCCCACAAAAGACGCCTGTTTCTCCTCGGCCTCTCCTCAGATACTCCCTGTGGCTGTATTCTTCTCTCAGTTTTTCAAAATAATGACTCCTCTTCATTTATTAGAAGCTATAACCTTATGGTCAGGAGTTAATTCCCCAACCGCACCAACCACCCCCCCAAACCCACCAACTCATGTATTCCACCCAACAATGGATAGATATTTATTGAAATCCGCTGTATGTTTTTGGGGGATTTGCTTTATAATATAATAGCATAACTACCAGCTCAGGGATGGTGTACTCACCTTCATACCAGAGAAGATGTACTCATCAACTTTCAGTGATGACTGACCTGCAAAACTCTTTGTCTAAAAACATCCACCTGATCGCCTCCAAAGAAAACATGGAATCTTTGAAAGTCACAGGTTGAGCTGTTTTCACTCTGCATAAGCTAATATTTCTTTAATCAAAGTGATAATTTGGCTATTCATTCACTTCACCTAGTGTTTCAGGTGCTAATTAAAATGGATGGTGTCTCCAAGAGGACTGCAGCTCTGGATGACTGCGGCTTCCAATCACCTCTCTGCTATTTATACATACAAGGTTTCAAAACTTTGCTTGATCTTCCACAGTTCAAATCCAACATGTGTGACATCCAGAGGCACCAAATGAAAGTCAAACTTCCATAAACTGCAATTCAACTTGTAGTCCGGTAAAAGCCAGGGTAATGTGAAAAACAAGCTTTTGCAATCCCATATTTTAGATTGTCAGTGATGTAATATGCCATTTTGATCCTGTTTGTGACATTTGCAGCACAGAGTTATTTACGATGATATGACTTGAAATACTGTTCCTTGTTAGGTTTGATAGATGTTTTTCAATGTGTCCACGTTGAAATATGGATTCCATTGGGCACACATCAAAACAACCATTAAATTCTGTTTAAAAAAACTAAATTGTATGGCAGCAAGTGGTTTTAGTACATAGTGAAAGTAAGGTTGTTCTTGCCCAGTGAAAGAGCAGAGATGGTGCAGGGAAACACAGGCAATGTGTTCCAGTGTGAATAGGACACCACAACCGACCTGGAACTTCACACCAGCTATAACAACATCCCTCTGCCTGTTCTGGCTTCATCTCATCACTGACAGGCATATCGAGGGAGTGTACCTCCTAGTTCAGTAAATTGCAATACAGTGATTTTTGTAATAAGTTGGAAAAGTGCCCAGGAATTTTCTTTGAGAATTTTTCTTGTACTGCTATAAAATTTGGGTCGAGGACATTAATAAGATGACACACAGTCAGCAATATAATGACCACTTGCTTTGTAATGCATAATGCGCATCCTGAACATTGTCAGTGACAGCTCTTATATGAAGAAAGCACGGTGACCCCACGGCATGTGTCAGCAAGACAGCCGTAGACCATCTGACATCTGGCGTCTTCATTTCACACAGTCTGTAAACTACCAGCCTGCTTTTATTTTGCAGATAAATGGAGTGAGGGCACCACTGGGCACTGCTGCTTGTTCCTCCTAAGCCTCACCCACCTCCTCAAGGGAAAGGGGCAGTGGCTGGCATCCTGTGTTTGGACTCTGTGCCGGGGATTGGAAGGTGGCTGCCAGCAGGACAAGGGTGGTCTTATTTTCTCAATGCTATGCTGCTTAATAAATGCCTTCAAATGCAACTATTTTAAAATAAGATTCTCACCGTGTTCCATCTTTACTTCTACCTGCTGGGATGTGTGAAAAACTGAGGAAAGCAGAGAACCAAAAACAAATGTAATAATAATAATAATAATAATAATAATAATAGATTATCTTAATGAATGTACACAAAACATTGCAGCCACATGTAGAGCAGAAAACGACTTGTGGGTCTTCCCTTTTTAGGGGTGGGGGGGCATGCCTCTCCTCCTCCCCCCTGCTGAGAAATGGGCTTATCTTTCACTCGCAGGGCGACCCACCCCCGCAGCCTGGCCACCTTTCCCATGTCCCCTCCTGTGGGCCATCACCGGGACTTCCGTCGAGGCCAAACGGCACCACTGTCGCTGCCAGCCAGCTCTGGCCCCGCCTCCTGGCCCCGCTGCCTGTCCCCCTGGCAGTGAAACCCGCCATATGGCCTGAGCGCGCCGCCGCTGTCTGTGGCCGCGTCGCGCCGGGAACACAAAACAATTAATCTGCTGGCAAGCGTGTGCTGTGGCCTGGGCCAGCTGACCCCAATTAGCTGCCGGGTCCCGGTGGATGGATGAAGCGGGCTTCCCCGCACGGGAGGCAGCTCTGGCTCAACGTGAGCTTCTGCGCCAGTCGTACCCAGAAAGTATTTACTCTCAGCAGGACAGTTTGTCAGGCATGTGTCCACTGTTTATATGCCGTGAATGTAAAGACACTGGGTCTCACAATGCCATAGGCGCACTAACTCACATGTGCCTGTCTCTCCTCTCTTCATTTTAATGTATGAATGCATGTATATTTAAGCAACAGCCACATCATGCACAGGATGCAGAGGTAGATTTTCAGTAATAATGAAAGCATATTTATTTTTAATGTTGTGTTATTAATTGTACAAAAATAACTTGTGTGTTTGTATTCAGATCTTGATCTGAATGATTGATTGATTGATTGAATGATGTGTTTTAGTATTAATTATGTGCAGTGTTGGCTAAATTACATGTTTACCAGAAGAATAATACTGATACACTAGTAATAATACTAGTAATAATTTGTATATCCATCCATTCTGAAACCATTTGTCCCATTCCAGGTTGTGAGGGGGCTGGAGCTGATCCTGGAGGCTATGGGTGGAAGGCAGGGAACAACCCAGGATGAAAGGGATAATTTAAAAACGTTACAAGGCAGCTGGCCACATAGCAATCTGTGACTCTGGATTTCTCTGGGCCTGTGCTGCCCCTCACCCAGGGGGAAATGATCAAATTGGCCCTAATGAGGCTGAGCAACGACTATCCTATCAGCAACCCCGCAACCTCCACAGTGTGAGAAAGAGTCCATCCTGCCCTCTCCCCCCTCCCTTCATGCTCCCCTACAGGGTTCCAGGTCCCAAGTGGTCACACAGAAAGCCAAAATGGGATAAACATTGTGTGATGTTAATCTGATCAATGTACATACCCATGCTTGGCTCATTTGAATGGTCTTAGTGCGATGGATATTATCGTTTTAATCTTAAACAAATATATCTTATTATTGTTATTGTTGTTTAGAGAATTAGAGAAATCTTGCCTTGTTGGAAGGTTCTGCTCCTTCAGTGAACAAAGGGCCCTAATAACCCCACCATTAACATTCTGACCATTGGATCTGAAGTGTGTTCAAGATGAGTCACGAGAAGCACTGGCTCAGCCTCAGAGCCACACACAAGCTGAGTCTCAGGAAGAACAGCTCAGTCTCTGAGGCACACACAAGGTGAGCTACGGGAAGCACCGGCTCAGTCTCTGAGGCACACAGAAGCTGCGTCACCTCAGCCTCTGAACCACACACAAGCTGAGTCGCAGGAAGCGCCGGCTCAGCCTCTGAGGTACACAAAAGCTCAGTCGTGGGAAGTGCCAACTCATCGTCTGAGACACAAACAAGCTGAGTCGTGAGAAGCAACGGCTCAGTCTCTGAGGCACACAAAAGCTCAGATATGGTGAATTACAGCTCAGCCTCTGAGGAGTTATACAAATTGTTGGTCCTGAATGGTTGTCTAAGCTGAGTTACAGGAAGAGACGGCACCGCCTATTTGGCACACACAAGCTAAGTTGCGAGAAGCAACACCTCAGCCTTTGAGGCACACACAAACTGAGTCACTGGAAGAGCCGGCACCGCCTCTCAGGCACACATAAGCTGAGTTATGGGAAGCACCGACTCAGCCTCTGAGGCACACACAAGCTGAGTTGCGGGAAGCGCTGACTCAGCCTCTGAGGCACACAAAAGATCAGATACGATGAACGGTGGCTCAGTCTCTGAGGCACACAAAAGCTGAGTCGCAGAAAGAGCCATCACCGCCTCTAAGGCACACACAAGCGCAGTCAGGGGTAGCGCCAACTCAGTCTCTGAGAGACACACAAGCTGAGTCATGGGAAGCACCGGCTCAGCCTCTAAGGCATACAAAGCCTCTGAGGAGTTATATGAATTTCTTGGCCTGAATGGTCGTCTAAGCTGAGTCGCAGGAAGATCCAGCACTGCCTTTGCGGCACACACAAGCTGAGTCGCAGGAAGTGCCAGCACCGCCTCTCAGGCACACACAATCTGATTCAGGGGAAGCGCTGACTCAGTCTTTGAGGCACACACAAGCTGAGCCACAGGAAGCAGTGGCTCAGCCTCTAAGGCACACAAAATCTCAGATATGGTGAATGGCGGCTCAGTCTCAAAGGCACACAAAAGCTGAGTCGCAGGAAGAGCCATCACCGCCTCTGAGGCACACACAAGCACAGTAAGGTGAGTGAGGGCAAATTCCGACTCATTCTCTGAGGCACACACAAGCTGAGTCATGGGAAGAACCGGCTCAGCCTCTAAGGTACACGAAACCTCTGAGGAGTTATACGAATTTCTGGGCCTGAATGGTCGTCTAAGCTGAGTCGCAGGAAGATCCAGCACTGCCTCTGAGGCACACACAAGCTGAGTCGCAGGAAGCAATGGCTCAGCCTCTGAGGCAAACACAGGCTGAGTTGCAGGAAGAGTTGGCACCGCCCCTGAGGCACACACAAGCTGAGTCGCAGGAAGTGCTGGCTCAGCCTCTGAGGCACACACAAGTTGAGTCATGGGAAAAGCTGGCACCACCTCTAAGGCACTCACAAGCTGAGTCATAGGAAGTGCCGGCACCACCTCTCAGGCACACACAAGCTGAGTCAGGGGAAGCGCCGACTCAGTCTCTGAGGCACTCACAAGCTGAGTCACGGGTAGCACTGGCTCAGCCTCTAAGGCATACAAAACTCAGATATGGTGAATGCCGGCTCAGTCTCTGAGGCACACAAAATCCGAGTCATGGGAAGTGTCGGCTCAGCCTCTGAGGCACACACAAGCTGAGTCGTGGGAAATGCCGGCTCAGCCTCTGAGGCACACACAAGCTGAGTCGCAGGAAGTGCCCGCACCACCTCTGAGGCACACACAAGCTCAGATAGGGTGAATGCCAGCTCAGCCTCTGAGAAGTTATGAATTGCCGGGCCTCAATGGTCGTCTAAAATGACATTGTGTGAATTACTGTGATTCCTCTACCTCTGAACTGAACCCTACATAGCAGATCCGCGAATCGTCCTATCAGCTTTGGCGAATCCAGTGTGCTCCACCGCCCAGGATAAATGAGAATTCAGCAATAGTGAGGAAAGCCCAGGAGAAATCTGAATAACAGAAATGTCATGGCTAAAACATTCTGAATAAGTCTTTAATTAAATTGGAGTCCGACATAATTCAGTTTTACCTAAAAGGGTAAATAACCTTTCAAGAAGGACTTAGGTGCATTCAGAGCCTTCGGCTGTCCAATGGGATTTTGTCATTGGGCCAGTGGGTGGCTCCTTACAATGTAATATATAAATAATAAATCATACAAAAAAATATGATCTAAATATAAATAATATACATTTCTGGCATTTTAATCAAATCTTTTTGCATTTTTAAACTGTATGGATTTTCTTCTGATCTCGGAGCCCTGAACCATCCCTTTCCTTTCACGATCTTTCTGGACTCCCGCATGGATTTCCATCTTGTACTGGTACACACTTTTTGAGCAGCCCACCATACCATGTGTAAGAGGTGTGTCCCGCTCCCTGAGGCCAGCGACTCGGGTCCGCCGGATCCGTCGTTAGAACCTGTTAATTGGCTCCTCTCCTCCACATCCCTTCATTCCTGCGGTGTCCTTTTGCCGTGTCACAGCAAGGCCTTGTGATCGGCTGGGAGGCTCACCATCACACATTTAATGACCAGGAGGATCCTCTTCTCGGAATTACATGCGGGAGTTTCAAGGGTGTTTGGTGCCTGAAGAGGAAGGGAGACACCTTAACATCACCATAACACATCCATCTGTCTACCATGCTGCTTATCCAGTATCAAGTCAGTTAGAGCTCCAGGAAGCATACACACATTCAACAAGCTGTGTGTTTGTCAACTTTGAAAAGAAACCAGTGCACTGAAAGATTCAAGCTGTGACTCGAACCCCCTACCCTGCAGGAGTGAGGCTACTCCCCCATTAGGTTATTACATGCTTCCCCCATATATTTGTCTATCAGTGCCGTTACTCTGCTCTCTGCTTTGTGATGTGGTGAGATTCCCTGGCCAAGGTGTAAGTACTTATAGTGACTCGCTTTCTTTTTTACAAATTTAAATACCGAGGGTGTGTGTGCGCGCGTGCGCGCGTGTGTGTGTGTGTGTGTGTGTGGGGGGGGGGGGGGCCAAGAGATCAGTTTGTGAATCTCAGTGGCCCCAAAAATAATTGGGACATTCTGTAACTTTACCTTGCGCTTATCGCTCCCTCCCAAAGTTCAATAATATTAGGTTATATCTTTCCTTTAAGAGAAAAGGCACAATTCACATGCCCACACACACACTCACACACATTGGTTTGTAATTATGTCTTTGTGGGGACTCCCCATTCATTTCAAGGTGGAAAACTCTAATCCCAAGATGACAGCCTTAACTCAATCCTAACGTTAACCATAAGTAACCAAATAAAATACAAGACTTTCATCGTTTCTTTGTTCTTGATTACATTCAAACGTCAGAATAACATTTGGTCCCCACAATGTAATATAAAAATAATCCGCACACACACACACACACACACACACACACACACACGCTTTTCAAAAGGCGTCTACAGCTCATGTGCCGCCTTACGCCCCTCTGTTCACCTGCATGGCTTCCCAGAGGTGGGGTCCCACTCATATAGACCAGACCTTTCTTTTTCCCATCCTAACAATCGAATAATGAAACCCTGTTATTGAGTCCTCATCTTTTTATTCATCGCGATCTGCGTGGGTATGTGCTGCGTTCTTCCAGGCATCAGGCGTCCCTGCTGCTCTCCCTGGGATTTTTTTTTTACCTTCAACCCAAGTTCTACTTCAGCCTAACTCTACGCTCCCGCCTGGGTGAGGAAGGATGAAATACATAATGAAAATTATGTTTACGCAGCCACATTCCTGGTCTGGGAAGCAGCCACACTCTTAATTGGTGCAGTAAGTGGAACGAAACTTCCAGTTTCAACTTGTTAAATCCCAAGGAACTGGGCCTTCCGATGCTGAAGTGACAGCATTTACACATGTGCCGTGATTACATTATATATTTTGGTTCTTTCAGCGGCAGCTAGGGTGGAATTTTCAGCACCTTTACCAACGTCTGGCGACCGGCTTGTGTTAAGGCAGCCCTTAGAAAGGAAAGGAATATTCTGCACATTCTTTGTCTAAAGTTTAAAGTAGTATGCACTGGAAAGGAATGGGGTACTAAGATATTAAAATAAAAAAAAACTGTAAAAATTAGATATTAAAACAATTAATAAAAACTAAGAATTTATTCATACGTTGTTATGTCCATTGTGTGTGTGTGTACGTGTGTGTATTCTTCACAATAGGTAATTGATTTTTTTACAAGAAGTCAATGTAATTTGAGGCACTAATAGGTACAAAAATGCTGAAGCTAAACAAAATTAACAAAATTTGAATGGATAATAGAGGAATGAGTTTGTAGCTATGGTTGTCACCAAAAACAAGTGTTTAAACTTCATCCTTAATAAATCCAGCTTTTATCTTTTTTTTTAGTTTTTATTGGGCCATCAGAGTGACATGAATGAGAGGATTAGTAAAGGGGAAAAACAAGAAGCATAGTAGTCATGGAAACAAAGAATCAGATATCGTCTTATGAAATGTATATTTAGTTATCTTATTTATAAAGTCGTTCTGGAGTTTCTCTTTGACTGAAAACAGACACACTCACTAATATTTGATCTGTGACCAGTTATGTCCTAATAGAAATGTATTTCTTCACACCAAATTCAGTAGAAAATGTTTCCTTTAAGGCAAGGGCGTAAACTTTCTTAAATAGAATATTTACAGGATTTGGGTTACTTTGTGACTTTTTTAGAACTTTGCATTTTCCTTTCATGTATGAGCAACACCCTTGGAGTAGTTTGATAAGTTGACGCTATTTTGACGCATCGAGGGTTTCGCGTTACCTACCGCACAGAGGGAACAAAGGCGTGATTGAGTACACAGCCGCCTCTGACTTATCGCCTCTGATATGTGGAGCATAACATGTGAGGATCTGCTGATTGGTAGATTAAAAGTGATTAATAGCTCTAGTGATAATCAAGTCAGGGGCTCTCTGGAATAATCAGTTAATTGATCATCTGAGCGCACGGGTTGGGGGGGGAGGGGGGGGGGGCAGTGATCCCCACGCTGACGGAGTGGTCTGCGGAGAGCGAGGATTTGCGTTTATTTATTGTGTCAGGGGAGACACAACTAAGACAAATGTCTCACTTTCAGGGGCTCTGCAGTGTGTCACCCCCCTAATCGCAGCATTCTCCGAGATAATGAGAGAATAATTACACAAAAGAAATATTACAGGATCCATCAAACACAACTGCAAACCCCTGTGCCCTCAGAAACCAGCAGAGTGCGGGTGGGGGAGGTGTGTGTGTGTGTCTGGGGGGGGGGACGGGCAGTCCAATGGGAAGGTTTCTGATACTGTCCTAAAAAATAATGAATTATTTATTAAGCTGCCCCATACATGCTGAATGCGTCACACAGGAGAAGAGCGGAACCCCGCGTCCATGATTGGGAAACTACAAACAGCCACAATCTCATGGGTCAGCATCACGTCTAGATGAGCATGGCAGGCCAGAGGTCAGAGGTCAGCACCTGTAGCCACACATTTGTAGGCTGAAGCTTCGAGAGAATGTATGCAGCTTCTAACCTTACACATTGCTGTCATCAGAAAAACTGAGAAAGCTGATAAATTAGAGTCATATTGGACAATGGTATCTGCTATAAAAACTAATAGTAATCAATATAAAAATAAAGTAACAACAGCATCAATAATAATAACAATAATAATAATAATAATAATAATAATAATAATAATAATAATAATAATAATAATAATAATAATAATAATAATAATAATTACATTTGAGAGTTTCAACTGGACATTCATTTCAAATAAAATTAAATAAAAACATGCATTATATTAACAAGCCTCTTTCCAATTTAATATTTAACATTCAAACTTGCAGTCAGCTGGTTTTCCGGGCTCTTCCGTGCTGCTGATTTTCAGATGATGTCTTGATTTGTTATGGATTATCAGTTCCTGACACTGGCTGAAAGGAGCCAGTGAAGCTAAAGAAATAAAAGGGAAGAGGAGCCTGTTTCAATCCGCCGGCCCGTGGACCTGCAGAGTCACGCGCGCCTTATCTCATTATCGGTATTCCTTGTTCCATGGCGTCCTGATAACACCCCCACCCCTTTGTGCCGAGATGCCGTACTCTTTCTGCATTGGCATCTGCATCTATTTGACTATTAAAAGGCGACGCCTTCGGGAATCACCAGGGAACAAAGGGGACGGCGGGGTGGGTAAAGGTGTGCAATGCACGCTCGTGTGAGCGTGCGTCTGCTGGTGCGCCGCCTTACGCGCCTTTGTGCACCTGTCCGCGTACATGGCCTCGCCAGGGTGGAGTGTATAACCGCTCATTTGCTTTGGTACGAGTGTTGTCGACGGCAGACGCTAAACTGCGCACTTGTGTGTGTGTTTGTGTGTGTGTGTGTGCTGACATGGAGCCAATCACGGAGACTCCCCTCTGCCCCCGACGGCGTACTGGAAGGGGGGAAAGCCGAGAGAGGCGATGCGCGGTTAGAGCTGCACGCCCAGAAGACGAATGGCCGCGTGCACAGCGTCAGTGGGGAGGGAGCGACTCTTCACTCGCTTGGAGCCTCGGGCCTCTCTTGACTTGGATAAATCACCGTGGTCCTGAGGCGGGTAAGAAGCTGTAGGCCAAAATCTTCGGGGTGGGGCCACATGTAATTTATTTATGTTCGTTTTTTCTTTCTATTTTAAACTAAGTTACTACTCGCTTATCAGAAAATGCTAAATTGTAAACATGAATGAAACGGCAAACAAATGAAGCCGTGCGTTGTTAATGGTTTCTGTTAAACAGCTAATAGGGATAAATGCAATGCTGTAATTCATCAGACTACCATTGTACTCGGATAAACGACATTACATTTTTGGTGTATGATTGCTTATAAATGTTAAAGTTAAAGCAGGCTCCCCCCCTTCGCAAACACATCCTGAGATCACCGGATGGCAACCCGTTAACCCGGTGAGCGGCTAATTAGGTGTCAAATATTCACAAGGGCCACTCTTCAATATTGCATGTCTATCCCGGGCCGCAGCTTCATAAACAGTGACAGGGGTTGCATAAACAGAGGAGGAGGTGCAGTGGAAGTTTGGAGGCGGGTACTAGGAGTCAGGAAGAGGCAGGGGGGTGTGGGGTTCCTCCATGAAGCCCGGAGAGCACCACCTGTGGAAATATAATATAGGTCATTCTGGAAGGGGGGTAATCTGAATGTGTGTGGGTGTAGTGGAGCCAGCGGGTTATAGACTTATCAAAGGAAGGTTCTGGTAAATGGCAGGCCCTTCACCGCGCATTCACAACGAACGCCGCGCCATGGCGAATAACGGAACGTGGTGCCACTGTCTTATCGGCCAGGGGAGACGTTATTTAATATCACTCTGCTGTCTCCGCAGGGCTGAGGTGAGCCCTCACGCTGGCATGCGCGTGCGGTGAGTCACTCTGGAAAGGTGTGCAGGGGAGGGAACATGACGTTTTATGAGGGATGACTGGAAGAGGGTCATGCAGGCAAGCATCATCTGCTCGGAAGCTGACATCCGTTATGGGGATGTTGCCATCAGATCTGGCTGGATTTTATACAGACATCCATGCAAAATGCTTTATTTTCTGGAATCACTGTGATCTTTTAATTGTTGAGCAATAACAATAATAATAATAATAATAATAATAATAATAATAATTAATAATAATATCATTAAAAAATTATACTTTCCCAAAAACACTGGGAAACTCCTGCCACTGGACTATACACACACTGAATTGGGGCATCATGGACGTGAATAAGATTCAGTTTGGCTCTCCTGCCAAATCAAAAGACGGCCTGGGCTGAAGCTGAAAGCCGCAGGGATATTTCGGGATTCCAAGATGCTTTTTTTTTCTTGGAATAAATCTCCAAACTTATTACAAAAGAAATGAATTGAATTTTTATTCTTTGAAAATGTTGGGTGAACATATTATAGAAATAGAGACTAAAAACAAAATAAACCCAGTCATGAAAAGCAGATACACTTTCCAGGTGGATACATAGGAAATGTCTGCATCTGACTGAACATTTATAAGTAGTATTTCACCTAGGCTGACTTCATCATCCTACATATGTCAGGGATAGACCTGGTTTGTTTCGCAATTTTATCTGGCTGAGGAATATCCATCGTTGACAACAAGTCCCAGCTTTAGGATTATAACCATACAGGCAGCATGCAATAACCTCATAGTCTAAATCCTACTAGCCAGATTATCTGTCTGTATTGAAGCGGTATTCATATATACCATACACAAATAAGGAAATTGCTACATTTTTATTAAAGAACTCAACAGGAATATGGCCCTTTATATAAGCATATCCTGCATGGCTGAGCTACATAACAAGGCAGAGAACCCGGTTATGTGATGCATGTCCAAATCAGTCATGTTTCCAGAATTTACTGACATGTTGCTGTTCTTAGTTGCTGGACAAGAAAATGGCCATCATCACACAGTTGCCAAAGGTTAGCAGAATGAGAAAAGGAATTAATAATAACTTTGTTAATAATGCATGTGATATACCACATAGAAAAGCAAAGCTCAACTGTAATTGAATCAATGTGAAACCAGCATCCCAAGAGAATCCGAAGTGGACTGTAGTACTGCCATTAGCATGTGATGAGTGTTTCATGCCTTCAAGATGGGCTTTAACGTGTCACTCATTAATTACTTTTGTTGTATTTATTTTTAATTGGTAGAAACACACACCATCTCCTATCATTTTGTATTGTATGAATCTTGACAACACAATGAAATCTATGTACTGGCATTTGTAAGTTGTTTAAGTAACTGAAGTCGTAAGTAAATTGGTTACTGTTATTGAGGCCTGCTTGTGGCTCTGAACATAAAATACACGTCGCTTTTAACAATTAATATGTAAGATGGCAAGGGTTCCTTCTGTAAAATAATATATTACCTTTTCTTAAGTATTTCCAAATTCTGCAAGTACAATTTCAGACAAAATCAATGTAAATTTTGTAATTAGTGCCTCAGTCAGTCAGGTGTGTTTATTTAGTGTGGGGTTTTATTGTAATTTGCTGTCATTGTTGTGGTCAAAAAAGTCTGGAAGCAAATGTGTTTTAGAAACACCACTCAAATTTTCGGCAAAGTTATTCATGGGATTTTTAAATGCATTTAAGATGGTTGTAATCTAGGAAGTTTTCTGGTTGCGTCCTAAACTCTCTGCTTGAAATAGCAAAAGATTTCTGTCATGAACCTGTGACTGTCTGTTTTAAATGTAGTTGATCATTTCCGGAGGGGACAAAGACAAAAAGGCATTTTGCAGGTGGAGTTCGGAGCCAGCCGATCGCCTGAATCTGAGTATGAGCATATAACAACGATGCCACCCCCTATATTTTGGTGCATTTGGTACGTCCCCATAGCTGTGGGCTTTATTTTATATGACAGCAAACTGCCAATGCGTCTATCCAGGAAGACGTGATGTTGTGGCTGTTTGAATGCTGGCTTCGTAATAAGACACAAACTGCACGACTAGACACACTTAGTAACATTAGCTAGAGGATAAAAAGCCTGAGTCAGAAATTAAATTCATAATTTACTTCACTAATGAAATGGTTTACCAAGATACACAGTTAAGCATCGTCCACTTTGCTATGTACATCTCTACACTGACTACACCCTGAATTGGAGGTTCAGGTTAAGGCAGATTATTTTAACAAAGGGCAGAATTTCATTTTGTTGTGAATGCACCATTAGACATAATCTCTAATGCTCAGAGAGGCAAGAGGTTACAGCTCAAGTCAGCAAGTGACAAGCGATTTAGAAATCTCTTGAAGAAGAAGCATTTTGAAATGTTACACCCACAATGATATGACAGCTGCAGAATAAGTGAAAAATCCCCCCCCCCACACCCTGTTACGAGAACAATTCAAATATTTCAGCAAGCCAAACCACTTTCCTTTCCATGTGAAATATATGAAATCGCAATCCAAATGAGAACAGGCACAGCTGAACAACTGCTGCATAAAATTTTTATCCGCCCTGCCATTCGAGTGGAGTCCTGACGCCCGGGTCGCCAGCGGAAACGCCACCTCGGCGGAATATGACAGAGTTGGCTCCCACGACACACCCAGAATCCTGCGGGTGCATGTTCCTCATTAGGGGAACTGACACTAGATTCACCCCAGGATGGGAAGGGCTGCATTGTCACTCTCCTGGTTAGCGTGGGGACGGTGGCTGGGGTGCAGGTTTGGGACGACGAGGTCAAAGAAGTGTGCGAGAAGCTTTCACCCTTTCATACATCTGCACAATGTGTGAGAAAAGTGCCTTGAGTGCTGATTGGGTAAACTGGTGTCCGAGCATGTGCACTGTGCTGAAACGCAGGGCTGGACTAGCCACAAAAAATAGCCCAGGAATTTGCTGTCAAGCTGCCCCAGTTTGATATTTTGTCACCCATGTGGGGTTGGGGGCTCAGTATAATTTCCATCAGCCTGGGGGCGGGATCTGCTTGGTACATTTCATGAGAACATTCACTGGCCTTGAGGAAGACGCACCAGTTCTGACATGACCTGACAACCGGAAAATTCTCTGAACTTCCCAATGGCCAGTCCGCGCCCATTGAAACAGGATTCATCTTGCGGTGGGGCAACGGTAGACAGGGTGGGGGGAGAGTGTTCCTACAAAAAGATTATTTCACCCCAGGTCAGGAGACAAGCGCTACGCCCCATGGGAACAAAGTGTCCCCATGACCATATGCTGGAGTCGAGGCAGCGGTGCTGATTGGCCACCAGTCACCTGCTCAGACTGTCGGGGCAGGATGTGTGGGGTAAGCAAAACAGGCAGGGGTGGTGATGGGGAAGAAAGACTGGCAGGGGGTAAATATGTGTGTGTGTGTGTGTGTGTGTGTGTGTGTGTGTGTGGAGGTGGGCGTGGGAGGTAATAAATGCACACGTATGCTCACCACAGTGCCATGCCTGTCTGTGCAGGTGAACAAAGTGACTGGCATAAGAGAGTGACAACAGAGGCTGCCTAAGGCATCGCAGTGCGGGCGCTAGGCAGATGGTAGGTAAGGGGGGGCGGGGGGGTAAAGACGGCGACAGCTTTGTTAGCCGTTAGCTGCTCTTCCTGACTCCAGGATGCTCGGAGCCCCACGACGGACCTGTGGAGAGACGCTGGCGTGGCACCTCCGGGTCCGGGGCCCCCTTCGCCGCGACGTCGTTCACACTCAACAAAACACTAAACACCATCATCCTTCATATATCCCCTTGTCCTCTTTAATATAAAATCAAAGTTAGGGCTGTTTAATAATAAAAACCGGATGATGGTTGGGTGAGAGTAAAACTACAGATCGTAGTATTAATGTAGTAACTGAAAATGTTTTACATATAATTTGATGCATATTTACCGCATTCAGCGTTATATTTGGATTGTTGGCCATATTGTACGTACGGCAGGCAGGAGTTGTTTCAGGTTCTGCTTCGTTGGTTATTGTTTTAATTCTCAACTCGTTCTCTCCTCCCGCTCATGGCGGTTTTTGTTCGACAGTATCGGGCCTCCTAAGGCTCTTTGCTAAAATAACACTCACAAACGGGACTTCCTGCAGCGCCGTGAGTATAAAAAAAAACAAAAAAAAGACAAGTAGCGTTCAGGTGACACTGGAGCACAGTACCACGTTCAGTCTTGGGTGAGTTTATTAATGACGTTCAGATCAGGCAGGCCATCTCTCTGCCGTTTATGCCGCTGATCACAGAGTGCAATAATTCACTAGAGGGCTTTATCCTGGACTTCTGCTGTGGATGTGCACACTCTGCCAATGAACTCTATTCTAGTCATCTGACCGAAGCTGGACTTCCTGTAGGTATGCTGGCATCGCGAAATATGGAACATAAATCCCCTGAATATTGCTTGTTCCTGTTTTTCTTACGCTTTACTGTAAATGTCACTTTTTTCTGCGTTAATTGTATTAGTATAATCACTGTGAACAGTATGAAGTTTAGGTGATGAATGAGAATGTAAATAGATTTGAGAAAAAAGTCCACTGATTCTGAACACATCATGCACTTTGTATTTTTAAGTATTTCTTCAATTGCATGTTTTTCTGTGGTGAATTGCTCCAAAGATCTTTGAATTAGTACAATTTCATCCATATTATTATTTTTCTTGACCCGAGCAACTTCTGGTCATGTCTACCTCAGTTAAACGGATTAACCAAACTGAGTAGTCTGATGAAATATGCCTTTTAATTTGAATATGTATAACATTTATCTGATATTTCCCTTTCAAAGCTTGTCTCTTTGACAAGCAGGCAAAACTTATAGATCCATATAGGATTTATTTTGATTTTTGTGGAGATGCACAAGTTTGGATGAGGCAGACTGTCCCAGTTCATTTATTCTGCTCTCATATGACAGGAGTGTTCCTAAGTGTTGACATGTGCATGTGCCCCCAAGCCTTTGTTCCCATGGTCCCCTGTTATATGTCGTCATTAGCACTCTCTTTCTCTGGAATTTGTCTATTTATTTCCAGAGATCTGCCAAAATCCAGAATCCAGGGCCACAGTGATGAAGACAAGATTTACATGCCTGATGTACAAACTTTCACATGCCATACAGGCACATTGCCCAGAAATGCCAAAGGTCACGACCCCACTGGTTGAACCCTCAGGTATCCCATCAAAAAAACTAAACTGGGGTGTCGATATGTCTGCCTTTTCTACAGTCACGATTTGCTAATTCTTACGAGCTGCATGTTTTCCTGGTCATAATACAGACTAATACAGACAACCTGAACCTATGGTCTAGTGATTCCCAACTGGTAAAGAATGAAAGTTGTGTTGCAGTTGACTAATAATGTCTTTGCGATCAACCGGTTTGGCACTACTAGCCTGTAATCTATACCTACAGGCAGAATTTTGTTCGCCTAAAAAAAAAAAAAAAACTCAAAAGGGCACGAACAATGGGAAACAACTTATGTGACATACAGTACTGGACTACATTCTTAACCTGGTAAATCTCATAAATAAGCAACACACACCCACACAAACTGAAAGCTGGGCAGGAAAGACTACCTGGCACACGTCATACCTTGTTTAATGTTGTCACAAAGTGCTTTAATGGCATGATTTCAAAATCGATGACATGCTTTAGCTGCCTGTATCAGACATGCACACAGAGCATTGCTGTACTCTGTGACCTAAACGCCTTCCATTCCTGGCTCCCTGCCATGCTAAAAAAAAAACAAAAAAACTGTGACACGCACAGCGAAGTGACAAGTGCGTGGAAGACACCCATGCGCCGGTGTGACGCTGGAGGTATGCTGGGCATCAGCAGCGGTCACTGCAAACAGCAGGGAGCTGAGTGTCGACGGGATGCGGGGGGGGTGGCTCAGCCGTCACTGCGATTAGAGCCATATGAGCCGGGGGGGGGGGGGGGGGGGGGGGGGGGGGGGGGGGGGGGGGGGGGGGGGGGGGGGGGGGGGGGGGGGGGG